>WURS02079660.1:0-10230 GCA_011762765.2 Rhinocypha anisoptera | reverse complement strand
TTTTTTGAAGGGTCCAAAAGTGGCTAGTGATTTTTCGGTGCCTCTTGAAGACTTGCTTGCAATGGCGGGTCGTTACTGTGTTTCATTATTTTAAGAACTGATTCAACGAAAAAAAGACTTGTTAACGTGTTTGGAGCGTCGATTTGCTCCGTGGAAGGAGACGACGAAGAGGAAGAGGAGGAGGAAGATGAAGAAGAAGAAGAAAAAAAAAATAAATGGGACGATGTTGGACGATCCTATTTGAATGATGTATTTAAAAAAAGAAAAAAAAAGAGAAGAGTATCGTTGTTGAAAGTTATTTAAATCAATATCTGCCTTTGATGTCCTGCTTTTTGTTGGCCATTTTAAAAGTTGCGCGTGAAATTGGAGGCATGCTGGCTGTAATAATACTTTAACCTCTTTCCAACAGGTTTTAAATTTAAATGCTCAATTCAAAGACCTTGTGAAAAATCGTGATTCTTTTCATTCAATAGCTTTTAAAAAATCCTGAATGTGCGTGACTTTTTCCACTGCTCAAAACAAATGATGTTTCATGCTTTTATTTATCATTTTATTACTTCAGAAAGTGCAGAGTGTTTTATAAAGTGTTTTTTTTTTTATAGAGTTCTATGAGTAATTTCGCCCGAGGTCAGTTGGTGACTTTTTAAGTGATTAATATTACTGACTTTCCTTTGTGTTAATAAGTACTAGTCTTGTTAGATTTATATAAAGTTTACTCACGCTTTCCTATATATATTCTTTTTTTTTTTTTTTTTTAAACTCTCACCTTGGAGATTCATTTTTTTCTGGAAATAGGCCCATGGAAATTTCAATGGATTTCATGTTGTAAGTAATGAAAAGTTTACTTATATTGTTGGCTCTTTTTCAAATCATCACTTTTACCCAACCCTTGGAGATTCATTTCTGGAGATAAGCCCTTGGAAATTTCAATGGATTTCATGTTGTAAGTAATGAAAAGTTTACTTATATTGTTGGCTCTTATTCAAATCATCACTTTTACCCAACCCGCAGCGGAGACTGAGAATATTACATATTGTTCTTTAAGAGGTCGTGCGCAATGTTCTTCATGGTGCTTGCTCACAATCCTTCAGAAAATTATTTGGAAAGTTGAACTGGTCCACTTGCTTGTTAGTTTGCTTATTGCGTTGGTAAGTTTGAAATGGGATTCCCCTGCTGTTGTTTTTGTGTGTTATTCTATAATTGAAGGCTAGGTTGGAGGCTTTTGAGATGTAAGTTTGGTGAAGGATGGAGAAAGTGAGGTGTACAGAGAGAGAAAAACGAATGAAGAAGTTTTCAGAATGGTATGGGTGGAGAGTAGTTTGCTGTGAGAGATCCAAAAAAGACGGGAAAGGTGGATGGAAGGGGTACTCAGTGGAAATGGGTTGTTGAATGTTGTTCAAGAGGGTAGAATGTTGGGTAAGCGGGGTAGGGGTAGGAAGAGAGAATAGGGATTTTGGACAGATTGATAGGGGGCGGGAAGTATGCAGATTTGAAGAGGGATTGAATTAAGATGCAGTGGAGGAAATCTAATCTATGGCTCATCAAATTACCTACCTTAACCTGTATTTCTACCTTTCATCATTCCAAAATTAGAACCTTAGAATATTCAGCTGCATTTGATGGGGTTTGTGACAGTGGTTGATTAAGATTAAGAAGAGATTACTCACTGTATACCATGCTACGTAGTCGGTGACTTTCTTAGTAATATGGCTGAATACCAAATTAGATAATAAGTATAATTAATTTATTGGGCATACCACTGGTAGAATTTATAATTACCTCTCCACTTTCATGAGATAAATTTCTAACATTAGTAACAAATACAGTATAAGTTTGCTTTAACGATAGCTGATAAATGACGAAAAATTTCTCGTTGTAACGCACACTTGTTATAGTCGATGGTCATTTAAATTCGCCTCTTTCAGCATTTATAACTGCACCAAAAGTAGACGAAAATGAGTCATGAAGTAGATGTATCAATCCATCTGCAAATGCATTGAAAATAGATCGTTTTATTAAAAAGATTTTAAAATATCAACACCAAAAGTCATGCACTCGTAACTAATGTACGTCACGTATCGGTATTATCTTTGGCAACGTTTTGTGAACATTCATAGATAAGGTATGACCTACGGTTAACAATTACGATTCCATAAATAAGAGGAGGGTCGAGAGATTGACCATCCTGCTAATGGCAACACACACAAATGGGCTTTTCCTGCATTGTCTACAAATCTAGCTCGAGTGAAGTTATCCTAATCACGGGGGAGTTGCTCAAAATCTTTTGGGTTACTCTACATGTCTCTCTTATAGGAATGAAAATAGAAGATGCAGGAGAGATGTCAGCCTGGAAAGGCAGATTATCTAATGAGATGTTGCCTCTAACCTAAGTGCCATTGTTGAAGCATTGTTCCTTTGTATGAATCACTGAGAATTCTCAATGCTTTGATATATTTTTAAAATGTTTGGTGTTCTACCAATCAAGTACCACTTTTTGATGGAAAGTGTTAACTACTACTACTGTTTTAATATAAAAAGAGTAATTTTAAATCCTAGTTGATAGAGGGTGTAAGCACTTTGAGATTTCATTGGAGGTTACAAAAGCCCACGTAAGAGTTGTAACAGTTTGCACCTTGAATTCAATGTAAGAAAAATTCTTTGTGTCTTCTTTAAGGAAAATCATAGATGTCACAGGAGAGGTAATTGTGGGACCTCTTATCTCGTGCTCTTATCCATGAATTTCATGCTACTTAAAGAACGACCCTCACTTATTCCAATATCCTTATGACCCCTGTGGGAGGGGGATTGAGAATACCCCCACAGTATCCCTGCTTGTCGTAAGAGGCGACTAAAAGGGCAGGGAGACAACCCTGAAAAAAAATGTACTTGGTTTGTCCAGAAAGTAATGTCATTGATTTTCTTTTGATGCGACTATACGTTGTAGCGGGCCTGGGTCGGTTGGGAATGTTAGTGTGGGAAATCAGCTAACAGATGCTCGGTCCCTCAATCTTCTCCAACCATCCGGAGAGTGAGGACAGGCATTGTCGTGACAGTTGTTTTTGTGACCCCGTGCAAGTCAAAATGCAGTGCACGGGAGAGCAAAGGATGGCGATCAAGTTTTGTGTAAAACTTGGCAAGACCGCAGCAGAAACTGCTCAAATGATCAAGGCAGCTCATAAAGAAGATGCCCTGTTGGATCGGCAAGTGTTCTGGTGGCACAAGGCCTTTTTGGGAGCTGGGAAGAGCAAATAAAAAATCAAGATGATGCTCGTCATGTTTTTTGACATTTGAGGACTGGTCCATCATGGGTTTGTACCGCCTGGTACAACCGTGAATGCTAAATTTTTCGTGGAAGTTCTGAAAAGACTGAAACGCAGGGGGTTCAACGTGCTCGGCCGGGCATTGCCTACAGCAGAAAGTTGCACCATGACAACATTCCAGCCCACACAGCCTTCCTCGTTACCAACTACCTGGCCAAAGCAGGGGTGCCAACGATTCCTCAGCCCCTGTACAGCCCAGATGAGGCTTCCCCCCGACTTCTTTTTGTTTCAGTGCCTGAAAACACCAACAATAGGCAAGCATTTCGAGACAATAGAGGGGATCCAAGCAGCTTCCACAGTGACTTTAAAGTGCATTTCTGAGAAGGCATACTTTCACTCTTTTGTTAGCTGTAAAACTTGCTGGAGTCACTGTATAAACACTAAAGAAGCCTAACTTGAAGAATTTTGAGCACTTGTAGCAAAAAGTTCAATAAATTATTTTTAACCGTCTCGCTAATATTACCATCTGGACAAACTATGTAAGTCTACAAGGGATGTATGCAGATGAGCTTTTTGTCGGTCAACCCTCCGCCCTGAGGTGTTCTTACTTCCTGCTGCAATTTTTTACTGGGTGGACTTGGGACCTCACCTGTAATCTAATGGATGAGAGTGGAAAATGGGATGAGAATCTGCAACTTTACTTGCTCTGCATGTCTCTTTACTTGCTCTACATGCAGGGAAGGGCTAGGGGGCAGCACTGCAGTTAAGCTTTTACTGTTAATGCTTATCTGAGGCTGGTGACTGTCTTCTCCCATCACTTGTCTTCAGTGATATTAAATCCCCCCAGTAGTGGTTGGCTGCCATGGGGGTAATGCTTATATATTTTGAATTGTTTTGTGAATTTTAGTAGGCTAAGGCAAGAACAATCCAATTCAAAAGAAGACCAGTTAATGCTGAAGTCCTACCCTTGGTCATCATTTTAGCACTGGAATTGATCATACTTGTGAGGCTCTTTAATTGGTGTGGAATCCAAGGGGAAAATTCTTGTTTCAATACCTTTAGAGCTTATGTTGGCTATCATCGGTACAAATTTCTTATCATCTCAGATTTTTAACTGCTTCTGAAGTTGCAAGTGGTTACTATGGATTGATGCAGAGTGTTGGACTGTTACCCATAGTTTCTTTCTGAAATAATTTTCTCCAGGCCCAGATCGAATTTTTCCATTTTATCAAGAAATGAGTGGTTATTTTTTTCACATATCCAAGTTCATATTCGAGCCAAGAAACTGATTTTTATTTAGTTACAATGGTATTGCTATTCGCGTAGCTTGCTATTCATGTCTTTTTTTGGGTTATGAGTAACAGAAAACCTATAGCTTCAGGTCCATTAGTGAGGAGTTTGATCATTAACTACATAGACACCTTTGAATTCAACTATAGTAGGATTAGTGAGTGCCTGACAAATGTTAGGACTAAAAAAAATTCCTTTGGGCGCCTTTCTTGGAACCTAAGGAATTTAAGTACATTCCCAATAGGGACACTCTGGCCTTTGGTAACACGAAAGGGCTAGTCAATTGCTGGGCACCCAAGAACAGGTGAGGCATCTCAACTCCTGCTTCAAACCATCTACAACCGGGTGAGTCCACGCCTCCCAGGATATTGAGGTTTCCTCTTAACTTGGTAGTGGCATTTCATTAGTCCTACTACTCTGTTCACTTGTGTTCAAAGACAAGTTTCCTGGAAATGCTTGGCCTTGGTTCCCCAATGTGGCTTGGCCTGACTTAGTCCCAGTAAGATTCACCAGATGTTGGAGTGATGGGTATGCACCCCTTCTAAAATCCCAGACTTCCCTATAGTAGGATAAAATAGAAAAGATTGATCTAGGACCAATTGTGATACAGCTGACCCCTATCAGAATATAATTTACCCTTCCGAAAATTCATCAGTGATCTCATTTCTGGAACTTTATGCTCAGTCGATTCTTAAAAAAATAACACACCAACCGAATTCTACCGGAAGGCATTCTTTGAACTAAAAAATATGTCTAAGTTAATTACGGCTTTATCTGCACAGATGGATGCAAAACAAAGGCTGGAGTTGCATGCACAGCTGTGCAGAGAGATGTTCCCAACTCCAACACTAACCTCCACCCCACGGCAAGCATTTTTACTTAAGAGGTATTTGCAATCAATCTAGTCCATAGGAAAGTAGGAGCGTTTTGTCGTTTGCAGTGATTCCTTAAGCACCCTTCAGTCGTTAGACAGGATGTACCAAGTACTCCCTCTTCTAGTGGAATTTCAACTTTTGCAAGAAGCCCACTGAAGGGGTAAAAACGTCCTCTTCCGCTAGGTACCCTCACATGAAGGTATCAGGGGAAATGAAGCTGCAGATACCACTGCGAAAGAAGTAACAGCCACAGGGAAGCCGAACAGCCAAACATATGTAACCCAACCAGTGGACAAAGCGGGCACGATCCACGCCATCTTCCGCGAAAAATTTAAAGCACAATGGGATCTAGTGCAAAACAAACTGAAGGAAATAAGGGGGGGTCATTGTAGCATTGGAATAGTTACACCAGGCCGTGTCGCCGGGAAGAGGTCAAACTGGCAAGGATCCGATTAGGCCACAAAAGGTTAACGCATGGTTTTATCCTCCGTAAGGAGGAGCCACCTACTTGCGACCGCTGTGGTTCACCTCTGTCGGGGTGAAACGTATCCTCATACGTAGAATGCGTGCAACATACTCAGCTCCGAAGAACCTTTGGCGTTCCAGAGCAGATTCATCTAGCTTTAGGGGATAATTCGACAATGATTGACCGGGTTTTTACATGCTTGAAGCACATAGGCATTTTTAACTCTCTATAGCTATAAAATGTTATACCACACGTGCATCTATTACTTGGATCTCATTATCAAAGCTATATATTGCCGGCCTCGGTGGTGGCGGGGTAATGTCCTCGTCTGCCAACCCGGAGGTCGCGGGTTCGAATCCCGACTAGACGGATTTTTCAATCTCCACCTAGGGCAATGGATGTGTGTGTTTCGTCCTTGTTAATAGAAAATGTTATAGTAACCACTGTAATTGGCCCGTTCGTGCAGTTTGTGTGCGTTTTAAAATAAATAAATAAAAAATAGGTTGCGCGTTCGAGTCCAACCCAGAGCGTTGTGTTGTCCAAATGGGTTTTATCTTCGAACTGAGGTGGTTGGTGGAAAATGACCATAGCCTTCGACCCACCCTATCAACAACAAAAATACTACTGCAATGCGATGGCGTACAGCGGCCCCGAAATTGGGCACCCCTGTCGCACACCCCACGCGAAAGGGGTGGGGTTTTGATTTGATTTTGTATTTATGTAACCTGGATCGGATTGGGTGTAGCCGCCCAACCAGGGCTCGAATATTACAAACGGGTGGCTTAAAATTTAGACATTCATTGGCTACAGTGTGTAAAAGTGTTGAAATGAATCCAATTCCGAAACGTTTGTCTGCAATACGTAGGTTTTTTTCGTCTTCAATTTTCCATCTTGCAGTTGGAGGTGTCCGTGAAGTGTTTTACAGTCAGTCCTAGTCATCATGCTTGATGGGGACACTATTCGGCTTCAACAATTAATGATTTACGTTTTTGCAAATGCGTAGTAAATATTTTGCCGTTAAAACGGCCACCTGCAATTTAGAAAGTCAAGAAGTTTATGATAAAGCCGTTTACTTTAGAGAGTATTCACCATGCTCATACGCCAATATTGATATGAGCGTGGTGGCGCTTTCTTTTGTGGGTTGAGGTATACTTATATAAAGATAGACAAATATACAAATAGATAAATTACTTAAATATTTACACTAAATATATCTACTTGTATTGAATACCAGAGTGTGTGATTGCTGTTAGTTTCGCACATATTTATATAATCCTCTTCTCCCATTCTACGTAAATGATTAAATTTGGATTTTATATTCCGTTTCCGATTCCATATCTTATTAGAAACTTTTTGAACGCTTCGTAGGTCGTAATGCGTTTAATTTGTTGTGGGGCGAGCGATGTAGTTACGGGAGAATTACGCTACAAATTGAGCCATTCATTCGTTCAGTGGGGTGGATTGTAATTTGTAAGTCTGCCGCCCGACGCACAGTGGTTCGAAACGCCCAAAAACCTGGCCAAAATTCAGAATATGAACAGATTTCAATAGAAATGTATAACTAGAGGTTTTTAAGGTGAGCTGAATTCGAATCAAGTGATGAAATAGCAAAAATCAAAATGGCGGATTTATACATAGATTTGAATAAGTCATTGATTTTCGGATAAAACTTGTTGACCTTTAACGAGGTCGTTGAATGCAAATTAAGTAATGAAGTAAGATTTTTGAGAAGTTAAATTAAATATATTTGATAAAATTAACTACATACATTGAATTACAACAAATACAATTTAAATATTGATCGAAAAATAGTACTCAGATGCAAGTTAGCCACGAATAAAAATCATAATCAGGTAGATCTTACCTTTCTGCTGTCGCCATCTACGTCAGAATTAAATGAGCCATGTTCATGAATTAAGAGTTGTAAAACTTCATGTGGAATTGGTTTTCCATGTTTTGATTTAAATTTTTGTAAACTTTAGATGAGGGGAGCCGGGGATGCTAATAGATGGTAAAAGATATCTTCCATTGGTTTTTGTCGTGATTTTGATTTTCTAGAAAAGTGTTCGCGATAACCCCTTATGTCATCATTACGGGATTTTTGAGCATCTTCAGATAATTTTCCGATTGGCAATGGAGAAACTTGATTGATTCTCTAGCCGCATATAAGTACAATATGAACTGATGTCGGCATAGGGTACCACGAATATAATTCAACATAATATTTTGCAACATTTAAACCGCACTCCATGAATTCAGCCACATCTATGCAGAACCCACTTGAAATTGTTTGCAATATAACTTAACGTTTCGCTATTAAATCTTCGTCCACCCCAGAAATTTTCGCAGTTTGTGATACATTAAAAATCAGTCCTTTAACGTTATTCTCCTTGTAATAAAGTTTTGTTGATCGGTACAAACTGTACTTTTACGTTTTCATTTCATAATGTAAGAATCTGTGAAGTGTTAAAATACAATTTTGGGATAAGTCAAAATTCGTGCATACCATGACGGCTATTAATATTGCCAAAAAGGCACTTCGAAAAGAAGTGAAGAAGAGAATAACCTCCTTATGTTTCAACGAAAAGAATCGGCAATCCCAAATCGTTACGGAAAAGGTTTTACAGAATAGTTTCTCAGTTATTTGCCTGAACTATTCTGCTATATCCAATCTAATAACAACTATTAATAATCGGTTACAGGTGGTAAATACCAACTATTTCAGAGATAGTAATAGAATATCCATTTACGTAAGCACCATTGAGGAAATAGACACCCAAACCATTATGAAGAATATATTTTCTCTTTGCAAAGTCTGCTTTATTCCTAGGTAAATTTATGATTTGTTCATTTACTAAGAGGAATGGGTTGTGATTATTATTTTTTTAAACCGTTGTATTTTCTTGTGCATGCTAGAGTTGTTTAGTATTCAGATGTTTGTAGTTGGTGTATTACAATGCACTACTTATCATGGCTAGATAATAAATCACTTTTGTCATTGTTAAGGTTTTCCATGACTTACCATTGCCTTTAGATTATTTTTTTTAATGTTTCACTGGCTAAAGCTACACCATGGAGCAATAGCTTCCAAGTTATTGTACTCCAACTTCGTCTACTTATAATCTATTTCTTTCTACAACATTGTTTAGATTCAGTCTTATTGTATATACCGTATGAATTATAATCATATGTATGTTCCTTATTTAGGTCAATTCTTCTATGAGTGATAATAGGAGTAATTATTTTTCTAGTGCTTTGCAAAACAAGTTTTATAATGTTTTTCTTTCAGTGATATTCTTCAATAATTAATTTACCTCAAATTTGTGTAATCAACATTATGATCCATTGTTGTACATTAATATTCGCTTCAACACAGCATATGTTGTGTTTCCAATATTAGTTTGGTGGAGTGTTACAAAACATTCTTAATGCTCAAATGGCAACCCATTGGATTTTTAACTGCTAGCTAACGCTTCCAATTAGTATCCAGTCTGCAGTAAAATTTTGTCTTGATTACCTTAGACAAGTGGTACCTCATGTGTTAAAATCCAGGTCAGTCCTTTGAAATTTGCTTTTCATTCATTAACTTCATTCAGTTGAAATAATAAAACCAAAGTTATTGGTGATAGGAAATAAAATTTAAGTTTTGTTCTGGCTATTTTTTTAGTTCATGTAAGGTCACTGTTAATAAATGAGATAAGATAATCAGTCATTCAATGGGTGATTAAATTATTATTTTGTTGTTTGAGAATTGAATCTTCATCTAACTAACCAATAAACTGAAAGGTACTTTTTATCTAACCATCAACTGTTTATTTTATTGAAGATATTTCTACAATGTTGAGTTATTTACTAGCAGCATACCTTACACTGGGGTTCTGGGCATTTCATCTATACAATTTTCATTAATTTTTCTTTCGAGTCCTTTTTAGCTTAAACTTAATTTTAATTCTTAGGTATAGTTTTGACAAGATTCACATGGAAATGGTGAAATTACATTCTATGGAAGACTTACTAAACCTTCCAATCACTGAGTGGAACATAAAGCAGCCCAGTCTAAGTGATGTTAGGGAAAATGCCTTGGATACAGGTAAATATTTTCCCCTCTTCATTGAGTGACTATTTGTAATGCATTTTTTTTTATCCCTGGAAGTTTTCACAATATTTCAACCTTTATTATTGCCTCACTTTCTTTTCTTTCTTACACTTTCAAATTCAATCGATGCTTGATCTTTGGGGTTGATATTTTTGGCAGTCATAGAGCAGGGACTCAAAATTCTGTTGATGGTTTTTAAAAAATAACTTTTATAATTCCACAAATAAATTTATTTGTGGAATT
>WURS02079649.1:0-10230 GCA_011762765.2 Rhinocypha anisoptera | reverse complement strand
ATTGAGAGTGCATGTGAATGTATGGTGGTGGTTCACCCCCTGCCACACGCCCTTGTGGCGGCTTGCAGGGTATTATGAAGATGTAGATACTCATAGAAAAACGTGTCCTCTGTCTAAATTCGTCGACAGAATACCATCAATCCGTACTCCTTTTTTTGTCCATAGTTCACAGTTCCAAATACATGCGCTTAATGGCGAGAATTGGCGACAACTTGGAAAAAGTTATGTTTTCATCTCTCAGAGTCGAGCCGATAAGTTAGCAAGAGTAACGCCATATAAAAAAAATGAGCATTTGGGTTACGAATGAAGTATACGCACAGGATTTGTGTCCGTGACTTTTAGTCGGATAGTGCAAACAAAACGCTTCACGTCGCTGGACCTTCAACTTTCGACGGAAGGACACGAAATTCGGATGCACTAACACTCCTGAGAGCGCGACAGAAGGTGGTGGCATTTTTAAGGAGTTTGGATTGAATAATAAAAGTCATGTCATTCTGTTGACATTTTCGATACACATAGAAAAATGGGTCCTTTGTCTAAATTTGTCGACAGAAAACCGACAATCCGCACTAATTTTTTTCCCGCAATTCCCAGTTCAAAATACACAAGCGCTTAATGGCGAGAATTGACGTCAACTAGGAAAATGTTAAGTTTTCACATCGCAGAACCATGCATTTTTTCAAAGCCCTGATATGGATGCGAATTTGACCGGAAAATAAGATGGTAACAATTTGAATGGACCACAGTGTGTTAGCTTTAGAGAAAATAGCGATTTTCTGCAATTATAGCAGACGAAATGGGTCAGTGACACGAACATGGCGTCATAGTCTGTCGACGATTTGGCAACGTGGCTTAATTTAAACATTCAGTCATTTAATAAAAGTTGAACATATATTGAAAAAGTAAAAGCGTAAATGAGAAAAGCGAACCACAGGAAAAGAAAAGGTTTCATAAAAAAGAAGGATTGCAAGCGATGAAACTGTGGTGCTACACAAGGGAAGAATGTTAAAAAATTAAAAATGGACAGGCGGAATCACTAGTGAGGAAGTATAGCGAAACCTCGGCTAACGAATACCCCTGAAAACGAATCTTTTCTGCAAAGGAATATATTTTTCGCTTTATTTCGGTCTCGGCTAACGAATTTGAGATATTTATCCAACAAACTTTTACAAAAACACAGTAAAAAATACACAATAAAACACGACCCGGGTTACAATGATCAATCATCGTCTTCAGGTGACCTGGACCTGAAGACGATGGTTAATCATTGAGACCTGGATCGTGTTTTTTGTTTCGTCACTGTGATTTTCTTAAAATTTGTTAAATAAATATTTTAAAAAGTTTTTAAAATATTTTAAAAGGCTGTTTTTTTCAACCTTGAAAATGAATTTCTACTAAGTTGGGCGAAAAACAGTGTATCTTAAATATAACATGAACTACCAAGGATACGCGGGACAGTTTTTTTAATATAACGAATTTGGAATCGACTAACAACATTTAAATGAACGCGCAAGTTAACATAACGCAACCGCGTTTGGAGCCGAATTTTCGAATCAATTCATCTCGCTATATATCCCGGCTTCTTTTTCCCTCTCGTGTACACTTCACTCTTCCATAACACTTATCTCTTAATTGCGGGATACATTCAGAACGATTTAAAGATTTTCTGTAGTGACCTCAGGGAAATCACGTTTTTTTCTAACGAAGGTTTCTTATACTGTATGCATCCTCAGCCACACGCTCTTACGGCGGCTTTCAGGGTATTACGTAGACGCACGGTCTCGCATGCGACACGAAGTTTGACTGCGTCACTTACACAATGAAATTTAATAAAACCATTTTAGCGTCCGCAAAAGGAACTCCTCTCTCAGAGGGAGCGAATATTTTTTATCCCCTACGGTTTTTGGGACCAATCATTCTCTAATCTTAAACAGTTGTCAGGATATTTGGAAACTAAAGCTTCACTGGGACCAAACGGTGCCAAACGTTTCACGTCACGGAAGGAAATCTGTTGCCAACTTCATCAGATAAATCAATTTATTTTAGTTTCCTGCATCTTGAAATACCAACTGCACAATTGAAATTCAACTGCACAGTTTACGACTGTAATAAAAAGGCTCTCTATATCTGTGTATACGTAAAACCTTGCAAGACACCGCAAGGGAGTGTGGCAGGGAGTTAACCATCACCAGACATGCATTCCCACATGCTTATACTAGATGTAAGATGTGTAATGTAATATGTAATTTAAGATTGGTAAAGACAATGGACGAATATTGTGTGCAACGAAACTATTAGTCTCCAGTCCTCTTCTCAACAGAGGTCGAAGCAATCCTTAAATCCCGCCCTCTCACACCTTTGTCTATCGATCCTAATGAATCTCCAGTAATCTATCCATGCCACTTGTTAATCGTTTAATGGTGCTGGTTACCTCGTCTGAAAACTCTGCTGCAGAGCAATAGTGTTTTCCTAATTGTTCATAACCAATGACCGTTATAGTTATTGAGTCAGGTGAGATGTGGAGGAAACGATCCATAATCTAAGAAATAGGTTAAAATATTTGCAATTTCCACTTCAAAAACTTCTTTTTTATTCCCGACATGTTTCGGTGCACTACACCATTATCAAGACTTGATAATGGTGTATTGCACCGAAACAAGACGGAATAAAGAAGAAGTTTTTGAAGTGGAAATTTCACATTTTTTAGCATAATTCTTAGACCGTTATAGTCTTTTGGTTTTGCCATTTTTGTAAAGAAAGCATAGTTTCATACATTCTGGATTTATATTATTGATAGTCATTTTTTTATAATTAAAACTTTGACTTTTTTCAAGTTATTGAACGTCTCTCAGGCCACGATTACACATGGCATTTCATGCTCTTATTTGCATGAAATATTCGTGTGTCTAGAATTGTCCTCTAGATGTAAACAACTCATGACGATGGTCAAGGTCATTCGCCTTATCCACCTGGGGTCGCGCCGACGTTTCGATGGGCGAGTCGTCCATCGTCCTCACCTTCGCCTCAAAAATCCTGCTGATGACGGACGATTCGCCCATCGAAACGTCGGTCATAATCCAGAGGGTGAAGAACACAAATAACCTTCACCAATGCAATACACCGGGAAAGCATCCGTCTCTTCTTCAATTAACGACGACCTATTGAAGTTTCTTTGTCGCCGGTGGGATACCCTCACCACTGCCAAATCGCCGCGACCACCTCCAGATATTCTCCCCTTTCTTGCCCGTCCCTTCCATATCTCTCCCATCAACCTTGAGTCGAGCGATCTAGAGGTGTCTGCTCTTACTTTTACTCGACCGGGTGCGCGTATTCGGCGTCATTCTTTCGACTATGGACTCTTAGTAATCTTCGGGGTGGGCCGAGAAGAAAGCGTGTCATGGTAGTCCAGTCGGATTACCTAAAGAAAAGCATGATTCTTAAAAGAATGCGGCGCCTACGAAATTTGGCAGGTAGAAAAAGTTACACACAGAAAATGGCGCGCTAACCATGGTCGTGGACACAATGGCGGCTATAAACAAAGTGCGAAATACTTTTATTTTATTTTATATTTCCAAACTTTAGAAAAGAGTGTTTCAAATAAATGTAGTGGAGCTTAAGGAGACGTGAAATGAGTTTTCATACGTTAAGTTCGGATGATTTAGAGTACGCGCGAATAGCTTATAAAAATGCCATTTTTTCACTGGCGTTAAAATATTAAACAGCTTATTCAATCCACTTCATATAATAGAAAAAGTTTCATTTATTTACAATATACTTACACTATAGCGGGGAACAACATTTTGTAAGCGGTTTCTTTTTTTCGTCTTAAGCATTTCCCAATTTAATCTATGGTCGCTTTGTCAAGTGGTTTTGACATAGTTTTACGGCCGCATGACCTTGTTGACGATAACCATTAAGGAAAATTAACGAATTACAACACCCATGCTCTGGGCGGCATTCGAACCCACGACCTTCGGGTTATTAAGCGAGCGCGTGGCCCGCTCCGCTTACCTGGCCGGATACGGTGCGGTGTGGGGTATTATTAGAGATCAATCAAGATCTTGTTTTCTCCAGGAATATACCAACAGCTACGGCTATGTAGATATTTAGGAATTACTTGACATGGACTAATAAGATAACGGGTAAAGTTTTTAATATTGAGGAGAAGGCACTATGTACTTGACTAACTAGTAATATTACGAAAATATAAAGTCGTCCGACGAGGGTGGACTACCGAGGTCGAATTTTTGTTTGGCCGAAAGCTCTACAGCGTTGATAACCATCGCTTCGTGACCCTGGACGTAATAGCGGATTGAAACTGGACCAGTTACCGGATTCGGAGACGCAAATATGCACGGATTGGCTCGTCGAAATCTTTTGAGGACTTTCTTTCACGCAATACATTTCGAATGAGGTATCAAAGTTTTAATGACATCATGCAAAAGCCTACTTCTATGGTGTTTGGCAGGGGTTTGATTCCACACTCGGGTAAGCTCCACAAACATCATCATCATTCGTGGAACTGACTGTCGACATGTTTCAATGGGTTGCCATAGCCTAAAGAATACTAATATTCTTTAGTCTATGACTATACTATGTCTTGAATATCTTTTCTACATCTTTAATCTCTTTCTATATATCTTTTTATCTTCTACATAATGATACCCTCAAACTGTCTGCAGCAGTTAATCCAAATTCGTGACCCAATCCAACGAAAGAACCCAAGAATAAATACTTTCATAAATCACTCGCTCAACCATGTCCGAAATCTTTCTGTTCGGATTCTCATTAACCCCTTCCCACGTGTAACTTTAAATTAATATTTACTCGCCGAGGAAAACGATGCAAGTTGGGGCTCAACTTTGTGGAACTTCATGATGAGGAGAAACGGTAAAACTCAATAATTCCGCAATATATTTATCGAATCGACCGGTCCCATCGAATAGTCGACTTGAATAGGGGAAAAAAACTCTGTTGATTCCACGGGTCAATTTTCAATATGCGAGCAACAATATCGTATGACGACCGGTTTCGTCAAATAGTTGACAACACCAGGTGTCCATCTATTTGACTGGCGCCATCATCCGTTTGAAGAAACCGGTCGTGATATAATAAAAATTCTCCTGTGAAACCGACAAAGGATTTTTCCTCTTTTCATAATGAGCCGAAATCGATTGAATTCGATACTCGACATATTCAAGCGGGGGTGGAGATGTCGACTATCCGACGAGAGCGGCCGTTTCACTATATATATACCGAGGGACATCCCAATTATCCCAGGAATTTTTGCGGAAAGAATTTTTACCCTTTTTACACTTGATTTCTACTCGATAATAGTAATTATGTCAGGTACTCTCAATCGTCGTCTGAAGGTTGTTGAGTGGACCAGTTTTGAACGGAAGGTAACCATGACTTTTGTGTATAGCCACATTCAGAGTATCGTTACCAGGGTTATAAATTTGAGAAGCTTATTTTTTTTATACTTATAATATCCATAAAATTTATGTATACGAACGGCATTTCCTTTATATAATTCACTGAATCCATCAGATTTATTTTATGTTATTTCGTAACCACAGACACTGTGTAATTTTTTACCTAATTTTAGATTATTTTAAAATGAATTTAAAGCCCTCGCAAGAGCTGGAATAAAGTTTAGAGGTAGAAATATGCAATAATAGCATTCGCATGGGTGTGACATTTTCCTTTATTGCAGGATTTTTTGCAGTAAGCCTTGGTGGCTCCGCAATCATATCCGTGTTGAGAGATGTCAAAAAAACATTTTAACCTCGCAATTGAAAAATAAAACCCTTGCATTTGTGAGACCTGCCTTAGTATATGAACATTTCCTTGTTCCACGAGTTGAGCCTGTCAACTAAATATTTTCCCTGGAGTTTAATGGCGACGATATCAAAAAAGTACTGTAGAAGTGAGAAGAGAAATTGCTTTGAATGAAGGCAATGGGCACGAAGCATAACACAAGCACAATGGCCGTCGCTGAGAAGTTGTGTAAATATGGGTCATGTTTATTTTAAAAGCACCATGGAATGTAAATTTTTAAATATTTTCTAATGTTTCTGTGTTCACTTTTCAAATGTTTCTGTAAGTCAATTTTCAGCGTCATTAATCTTTCCATAGCTACGTAAGTTGCAGAATATTTCCAACGCTTAAAGCGGAACATGGATATAGGGAAACTCAGACCGTAACATTCTTAGATATTAATCTCTTAGTCTTAGTCACTTCTATTCGATTGGAAAAATTGATGTTCAATTACAGGAAACGGATAATCTGTTGATTATATCAACATAACCTTCCACCATTCTTCCTATTTCACGTGTGAAAATTTTTTCCTCGATGATAAGGTTCTGTTGACTGTAGGCAGCTCAAAAATCGAACATCAATGAAAAACCACTTTCTAAACTCCTACAGTGATATTTCTTTTATCTCGAAGATGGAATTGTGTATCACAAGGCGTGCATTTCCCTTAATCATTGCCTTAGTTTTAGACTTATTTAATGAAAAGTAAATGTTTTTGGGCCATGGCCAGATGGCAGTGAAACCTGGTTGATTTTAGAGATATTATCAGTCTGATCTTCAATTTGACAATAAGTGTAAATTTGAAGATCGTCTGCATATAACATGCAATTATTGTATTTCACGACATGAGAAAGATCGCGGATTTAGCCGGAGAATAAAAGAGGACCGAGGACAGAACCTTGAGGTACCACACAGGTTAATGAGGACCACTCAGATAAATTGCCGTTTACAGCCATAATACGTAGCTTGCTTATGCTCCGTCAAGTATGAGAGGAACCAGTTCAACACACTGCAAGAAAACGTTAAGGCTTTCATCTTATGGAGCAGTAAATGGTGATTTACGCTGTCAATTGTTTTGCTAAAACAAAAAATTACAGTCACGAATATCATCAGTAACTTTTAGTAGGGCGGTTTGAGTGCTGTAGGTTTTCCGAAAACCAGACTGAAAAGGGTCGAAACAATTATGGAGTTCAAGAAAGTCGACGGTTTGTTTGTGCACAAGCATTTCAAGAGACTTAGAGAGTCCACAGAGAATAGATATAGGACGGTAATGGGAAGGAAGATTTGGATTTTTTACTTTTTTAATTGGCTTGACCAGACTACGTTTCCACACATCGGTGAAAGTGGAGTGAGACAATGAGACATTGAATATGTCCAGTATAGTGAAAGGAATAATTGGTGAAAGGATAGAGGAAGATTTTTTAATATAAGTCATTGGTATTTTGTCATACCCCATAGATTTAGATTCTGAGAAGGAAATTAATTACTTCTAAGAGTACGGAAAAATATGACTAAAATAGAATTTGTTTCGATTAAATATTTGTGTCCGATCAGGGAGAGAGATACTTTGAAGATGAAGAATCATATTCTGGAGGTTTAAGAAAGAATTAATTCAATTCGTCTAAAGAAATAGGAGGACAGATAGAATTGTCCTTAACTCGGAGCAGACGTAGATTTCGAAGTTCCTTCCAAATTACTTTATGATTAGACGACACATAGAGTTTGGAATTGTAATAAGCACGTTTGGCTGATTTGATATTCTGACTCATAATGTTTCTTAATATTTTAAATTGCTTAAAAATGAAGGGACATCGACTTCCGATGAAGGAACGGCGTAGTCTATCCCTTTCTTTCGTTTTTTCTTTTATGTCCATAGTTATCCATGGCGTAGGAGAACTTCTGGTCACGACTGTACGGAGAGGTGCATGAATATCAACACATTTCAAAATATTGGGTTTAAAAGTATCGACTTTTGTGTTTATACTATTGCATGTGAATAATTGCGACCAGTCCATGCGTGATAACTCTTCCATGAAGATAACACTATCAACAGATTTAAAATCTCTAATGGTGAAGGGAGGAGGACAGGGTCAAGTTATGGTATATTTATAAGTGACTTGGACGAGGTCATGGGCAGAGAGGAATGGAACAGTTGTTTGAGTAGTGACAATTACTTTTTTGGGGCCATCCACTACATACATATATGTCAAGCCAAGTGTGATAAGTGGATATATGGTGAGTGGAACTTAACGGTACAACGTGGAGGTCGAGGCATTTTACGAAGTTCTTCAGATAATTACTGCAATAACCATTACTACACAAATCAATATTCAAGTCACCAAAAATTATTATATTCTTAAAGGTGGGACTAATCCTTAAAAATGTCTTTTCGAATTCAGACAAAGACTACATTTTGGGGGACGATAAACAACACAGATTGCATATATACACACAATAGTTAGTCTAACTGTTATCTCCTAGCTTGTGGTCATATTTATTTTGGTCTATAATTGTACATGGAAAGAATTACATTGCATATATATATATATATCTGTGCAACAGTCTATCTCTCTGAGTTTATGAACGTGAACTAATCTACCGTAGTATGTCGGGTCTAGTATTATATTTATGATTTATTCGCCGAAGAGATTTTCCTGAAAATCTGAATCATAATAAATTTAACCTGTTTTTCAACCATCGCTCAGCGAGTGATTCTCAACCTAATTTCTCCAATAATCTTGTTACACTGCTGCGTTGGTCGTAACAACCTTTCTCAAATCTAGATGCCGAAATCTAGTAATCCCGCTGTAGGCAATAACCTCTTCGGTGTGTACATTCATATAGTTACGTTAAACTTGGTTTTTATCGGCCTTAATTTCAATGTATATGGTAATGCTTTGTTATAATTACGTTCTTAATTCTTTTTAATTCCAATATTCGAATTATCATATTTCCAGTTTCCAATTTTCGAATTTTCATTCCGGAAAAATTGCGCCAGTTCCGGCATTAGCCCCAGCGGTGAGGCTGACCTCACCCGGACCACCTTGAGGTGTCGAAGTCTTCGGCACAGATTATGACCGGACATGTAGTGTTACACGGCAGAATTTAGTTACAGTTGTGCGATTCTTGAGCAAGGTCAGAATGAGTGACACGTGGGACGGGGGGAGCGGAGGGAATTTCCGGTGGCGGCAAAAGAAGTAGTAGTTGCATTAATGATACCCCTCTTCAACGACCAATCCATGAAGCGGGGATATAATGTCGCAGAATATTTGGACTAATTTTGGGTCTCCTTATGCCGGTTTGTTCCGTCCTGTTCCTCTGGGTAATAATGAATGGGTCGAGGGGGTCGCGGGAATGGGCCGAACGGTCACTATAGGTCCTTATGGAGGGTGGCTCGCGGCTGCGCGAGTCAAAATCACAGGGAAAATATTTGGATAATGTGATTGCACGCGGGTGAAATAATACTCATGTTATATCTTACGAAATGACGTCTTTGCTTTCGTCATAAAGAAAAAAAATATCACACTAAAGTTGCTTTGTAGGTAGTCAGTAGAAAATTGTTTTTAATGAACATTTTTCTCGGCCTGGAATTTGAGTGAAAATAATGACTAATCTTCAGATGTAAATGAATTTATATACAGTTTATACCGTTACTAAATACATAATTATTAACATTTAAAGTTAGATTAGAAAATTTCCTCAATCCAAGTATTCCCTTTTATTTTGAAATTATTAATGTTCTTAAATTCCGGCAACGCCCAAGGGAGCCGGCGTTTGGCCATATGAGGGGAAGAAGCCTTTGACGTGAGGTTTTTGTAAGGTATTTGGTTCTGTAGTTTCACATTTTTATTAATTTGGTCGTCGTCCTGTTTTTCCTGTGGTTCGCTTTCTCAATAACGATTTTACTTTTCCAATGGACCTTCCACTTTTGGACGGCTCTGCATGGCCATATATGGTTTTCACCGCTTTTGCTGGCTTTGGCTAGAAAATTTTCGCCGGCAGTCAAAGTCGTGCGTCTCGAGGTCAAAGGCGAGCCACCCTCGAACCGAAGACGCCAGCTTGGAATGCCGGCGAAACTGTCGTCGCCACAAACCCAACGAACGCGATGGTGGAAAGCCATCCCGATAGCCACCCGAATCCACGCCGTGGAAACTGCGTGTTTTGAATTACGATTTATGGAAAAAGTAGTTCACATTGAGGGTTTTCCGTTACAAACTTTAGATAGAGCGCACGTTTCACTAATAGGTAACCAAAATATGAAGAAAATGACCCGACTACCATTTTGCGACGCGACCTCCTTAATATAGCCAATGCATCCAAGTGATCAAGTGATTGAAGTTATCAATCCATCCCACCAGAGACCGCTCTTCTCCTCGTTGTCGCCCACGTATATCCCCCCCCCCCTTCACCCCC
>WURS02079639.1:0-10230 GCA_011762765.2 Rhinocypha anisoptera | reverse complement strand
ATAATTATATATATATATATATATATTTAGAAATTTGCAAAATAATATTAATTTTAAAACCTCCATCGTTTGAAAATTCAATTACGTAGCAGAAACCCCTAGCGAATTCAGAGAAAGAAATTACCAGTTCTCATTCGTTTTTGCATGTCCACTTTCGGTGTCTTAAATTTCGTAATAAATTAGATGTTGCATCAATGAATAATGAATTGAAAAAGGCTAATGTAGGCGAAATAAAAATGACGCGATACATACACAGCCAAAATGGGTTTATTTGGAGTCTTTTTGTGAAAACGTTTTTGTTCTACATTAGATGTCTTTCAGAAAAATAAATGTTAAAACTAAATAATATTGTAGCTTATTCCTTTTATAAATTAAAAACGTAAGAAATAATAAAGAAAAAATAAAACTTGGACCGCTATGTATTTTTCCACAGATTTTATTGTCAAGATATGACTACTTTCGACGCAGAGGCGCCATCACCTATGCGTCGAAAGGTAGCTAATGATGGCTATGTGTCGCAACTACGTAGTGATACCTAGAAAATAAAATTTTTGAAAAATTGCAGTGTTTCAAGTATATTTCCTGTGATCATGAATTTCCATATTTTGTATGATCTGGTGTTTTCCCGTCGAATAATCTGGGTGAAAAGCTCTCGGGTTTCACACCGGGTCAGGTTCTCCGTGTTCTGCTCCAACGTTTCGACGTTTCGAAAACCGAGAGCTTTTCACCTAATTTCCATATAGTTCAGTCTACAGTATATATTAAAATAATGGTAGAATTTAATTCAGCCTTAGAACAAAAATTGTAAATTTGTGCAGTTACAATGTTAAATAAATTCCATGAAAAGGGCATCGTTAATCATACAATTAGTTCTTGCTTTAAATTAATGGTGTATCAAAGGATTAGATACAAATTTAAGTAAATCTTATAAATGAAAGTGTTCTAAAGACATTTTTGTGTTATCTACTCCCGTATCTCGTAGCTGTACGACGCTCAGAACGCTCACATTGTAATGAGGTTATTTTGTTATGATTTTTAATTATGCTATGAAAAACGACTCATAGAACTTAGAATATGTTTTTCATTGCTTTTAAATTCTTTTTAAGCACATCTTTTCTGAATAGCTTGAAAAATTAACTTTGTAAATAAAATATTTTTATCCTTTTGAAACTATACCTTTGGTCTCTTAACCTTACGGGTCATACGATAGCTATTATATCATCCATATTGATCATCGCCGAACTCGGGGTTGATTTTTTGATGACTTCTACTGGGCTCAAATTTTCATATGAAAAATTCATTTAAAAAAAGGGAAAGAGTCCAATTATGTTTCCTTTTTTGATATTTACGGAGATATATGGGTCGGAGGAAATCACACACTTCTTTGTTAGCTAAGTTAGGAGCTTTCAAAAGGCATTTTCCAGCCTGAAAATCTCTGACCGGGAATCTTTGTTGCAATAACAGCTTCATAGTGATGAATATTGCAATACTAAATGACTTCTTGAGGAATGTAAATTCCCTGCCTTCTTATCAAACGTTCAATTACCCATTGCAAATATGTACCCACAAATCGCCTTTCCTTAGAAGAATCGGAATAGAATATAACCAACGTCGCTTAATTATGAAATTTTGATCATAGGTCCTGCGTTTATATATGCTCTTCCGAGGACCATGCTCCATTTTTAAATGGTTCTTTATATATCATAATCATGTATCAGAAACCATTTTCTTAGATATAATTTGTATTTTCGAGACCTTATTTTCCTGAAGCGAGAATAAACAACATAAAATGGGTGTAAAAGCTGTCGTATTGGCAATAAAATTAATTTTGACCCTTTCTTGTAGGGGTGAGAGAATATAGAATGTCCCCTTTACAGTGTATAACTGTGTTTTAATTTCTGTTCCAAGTTGCCCCTTAGGTGTTTGAAATTTGACATTCGCACATTCTACGCATAGGAAGGGTTCCTCGGATTTCCCCACTGTTTCCTGAAGTTCTACAATTGCAGCATCCCCACTTTGAACCGTTTGACGGATCTTCCTGTGTTCCCTCTGCTTTTTCGAGACTTCTTTCCCTTTCATAATTTGCTCCGGGAGAATGTTTCCCCTATTTTTCCGATTTTTAGAATCCACAAGGAACACCAACCTACCCAAACTTCTATCATTCTTTCCTCATATCCTTGCACCAAACCCCAAAATTCATTTCCAAGACCACTCTTTCCCAAATTCCTTAGAAATTCCATTCACCGTCGTCCCTGTTATCATAGTTGCGCTTGCTGTCGATTTAGAGTGGCCAAACGGGTGTTTATCCCTTTAAGGACGGAAATGAGCTTTTGATGGCTTGTGCTCCACGATCGATATAGCCATCAATTCAGAAGAGGAGAGAACATAAAGTGACACCGTCATTCCTAAATCTCATGCACATTGTTATTTTTTACGTTGTGCATACTCGCGATCCCTTTTATACGGCTTTTCTCTAATTATCTTCAGATATTTTATTTCTTTATGTCTAAAAGAGTCTAAATTGTTAATAGATTTAGTAATTGCAAGAAATTCTTTCCATTTTTAGTAGCTACCGTCTAGAATATGAGAAAAACAACGGCGGGGAGAAATTTTAAATTGGACCTTATCCTTAGTTTAATCCTCGTGGAATAATTAGACTTAATTCGTTTGTCTGGTATATTTCAAACCTAACAGCCATGAATAAGGAGATACTTAAGTAATATACGTTATGAAGTCGTTTGATTTTTTATTGTTTACCTAATTCAGGATTCAGGAGTGCTTCTTCTTCTATTTTCAAATTGATTTACTGAGTAATAAGTAATCAATGCAAGTAGTAGTTATGATTTGGTATATTTTATGTATCGTATTGGAGTTGAGTGTGGTTTGGAACATTCTATAATCCCATTTGTTTATCCGATCCCTTGGGGTCTTTTTCAACCGTCGTGTACCCGTAGTTTATACATTTTCGAATTCCATCTCTTGTGTGTACCTAAAAGGTGTCATATTTCTTATTTTCATTTAGTTGTGAAATGAGCCGAAGAAGATGATTTTCATTGAGATAAAAGGGGTAGAAGTAATCCTAATAATCAGTGAATATTTAATTAAAGCCTGATCTTGAATGAAGCAAAATGGGCTTTGTTTGGTTATTTTCTTTATATTAATTTTGATAGTGCTAAAAAATAATTTTGTGACTCAAGAAGTGATAATATTCTACCTGTTTTTTTCGTGGTATAAATTGTACATGTTGAGTGGAAATGAAATCGTTTAGTCTTTTACCAATTTTTCGTTTCATATGTTGAATATATTTTCTTTATAATATTCCATTTCGTTTTGTTCCTTGAAAAAATCTTTGAGACTCACCTTCTGGAAAGTTATCTTTGAAAACAATCTATCCTATTTATATATTACACCGTTGGAATTCCATTGTCCTTGTTCGTGGTGTGAACTGCTATAAATTTGGGCATATACGTGTACTCCTTGAGTCGCTTTTATAGGGACGTCGTCTGTTTGCTGGAATAGTCACTTGCGATGTAATCCTTGATATACACAGGGCGTATCCTTAAATTCATGTTCCTCTACCAATGAGGTGAAACATATGTCACTAAAACTTACTAACGAAATGAGGAAGAGTTAAATTCGCTGCCCCGCTTCCTTCTTGCATCTCACGTTTTATAGTTAAGCTCCCCACTTAGGTGCATGATAATCTACGAGGTATTCTTCTAGATTCTATAATATTATCCTTTATCATTTGCATAAAAAAGTTCTATAAATTTCTTATGTTTTATTTTGCTGTTAGACTATTTTTCATCAGTTAAGTTTTAGTACATATATTATGCATATTTAAAGAAGTTTCGCGTATCTATTCACTCTTTCGATCAGACGTATGTAGACGAATTACTTTTCGTTCATTTTTGGCCAGAGACCTGATTGCTCAGTTGCTTTTACTACTTGATTACGTATGAATATTTATTGCTAAACAAGTCTGAGTTATTGTATTATAGTTATGGCAATAGTTAATGTGCGGTAAATTTAAAGCATTTCACAGCATTTTTCACGTTGGTATTCATATAGGGTTTGGTTTCATTGGGAGAAAGTGAACTGCATGATTCTTTGTGATTGTTAGGCATCCGATTATCGGCAGGATCGAAATTATAATGATGCGATCTTGCACCGAAAAATAACCTAGGGTGACGATTACCATCAATTCCTCCACCGTCTCGGGTCTTCGGTCGTGGAAAAATCGTAGAGCAACAGAGAAGCCTGATTACGAAGATTTGGAGGAGTAAGAGATATTTTTTCTTTTTCATACTTCAAAAGCGCTTATGAATTATTTTATTCCTCAATGTGAGCTGATTCAAATTTGAATTAGATGTAGTTAATTGTTTAGTTGTCCAATGCTAGCAGAGATTTACTGCTTTTAAATGATCCGTTTTTCACTGTTGAAGAATTTTTATTCCAACCCAGTGTTACAGGATGAAGTGTTATTTTTATATTATATGATAAAATTAGGGAATTCTCCTCAATGAATCTCAATTTACTTTTAAAGACGTACTATAAACATTGCTTGGGCCATTTCCATTCAATAGTGACCGTTATATATTGTTAAGTTTCCAAATGCATTCCCTCCGTAAGACAAACAGAATGTTGCTTCATGAGGGGAATCAAAAGCAGAATATATCTAAGAATGAGTACTTCCAGCGGTTGACTTGAGAGATTTGGCCGCGCGTTGTGTTTACTGTCGATCAATTGTTTTCCCTGATAGAAAAGTTCCCAAGGAATCATCTCCTGAGAAAAGATGCTCCATCTTACAAAAATACTAATTTTGGAGTACGTCAATCTATATAAGTTGACTATAGGAAAATATTTTTTGTTTCTTTGTTTTCAAGAGACTTCAATATTTGCAAACAAAACAGTAATTTATAAAGTGTACGTCTTCCTACACAAGGTGTTTTACAAATTATTAATTAGTTATGAGATAAAAGTACAGTAATTATTTCAAATTTTCATTTCCTTTGTAACACCTTGAAATCTAGGATTGCATTTTGAAATAACCATACTCTTGAATCTTTATAATAGACTGATTTGCAAATGTACCTATGCAATGGGTAATCGACTGTGTTAGAGGCCGTGATAAAGAGGATTATTGAGTGCTAATTATGAAAAGAAAAATCTGGAACTATCTCGTCGGTATTGCATTGTCAAGATAATCCGTGAGATTGTAAGTGACCTTTGTTCGTGCGGAAAATAGCTTATTTAATTGCCAGATAAGATTGAATTTGAATTTTATCATAGTATTTCCCGTAGATTGCGTGAACTTTTTATCTTTCAATGTCTGAGAAGTAAATTGGAATGTGAACCAACGATTTGATAATTTGATACAAAACTACATTTGATAATTGAGCAAATTGGCGTCATTCCTGAAATCATTCTTTGAACCTCGAAAATCATTGCGTCGCAGAGAGGACAATATCGCAATTTGCTTCCCGGAAAGTTAAGAGGTAATTTTCGTGCATTCTTTCCCAAAGGGACTCCCATTAAGAAACACTGAGACAGGTGGCGTTTCAATTTGTTCCGTCTCGTGTGTGCTTCTTTTATTGCCATCAGAGCCCTCGTCCCCATTCCTCCCCCGCCCCTTCCCACGCCGGAATGGCATACCTCAAAATTGAATGCTGACGACGCGACAATGGCGAAACAATTCCCGGAATTCGCTTTCCAAGTGGAAGAGGGAAAGGGGGGGGGGGCGAGAGATGGCGAGAGAGAGAGAGAGAGAGTGGGTGGGTTTAGGAGGGAAGCGGGAAATTATTTTTAGTAGGTAAATGCCGTTTCAATTCCATTTTTTCTCCCCGTCCTCCCTCAAAATTTCACTCTCGCTTTCACGAGGCGCGCGGTAGGGTGGGGTTGCCGTAACGCGTGCCTCCCGACTGCGGTGTTTCCCTCCTCTCCCACCTCCCCTCCCTCTGCCTGTCCCTCCATTCCCTAGTCGTTGGGTATCCCTTTCCTCCTCTTTCCCAGCCGCCGCCAGTAGCACGCGAGGAGGAGGGAGGCGGGAGAGACGTCGTCGTCGGCGAGTGTTTGAGATCGTGCGTGCGTTAGGGAGGGACTAAACATTCTGAAGTTCGGGAAGAGTTCGTGGTCCCGGCGAAAAGTGCCCGTGACGCACGCGAGTGTAGTACGTTACGTACCTACACGCGTCGTCCCTTCCCCTCCCTACTCCACCCCTCCCACCCCACACCCTCGCCCCGTTCCCTTTTTTACGATATGAGATGCGTGCGCGCGCGCGCGCCTTCGAAATCCTCCCCCGCCAGCGACTCGGTCCGTTCGAGCCGAATGATTTTTGGCCCTGCTTCCTCCCACGCGACACGCAGCTGCTCTCCTCCCCGGGAAGTTAACCGGTCCGTTGGAAGAGTTTTCCGTTTTCGAAAGCTTTGACGTAAGTTATGCGTGTTATTCCGGTCGATCCCCCTTAATTCTAGGGGAGACTTTCGTTCACGCCAGGTCTGCTTTCCAACGTCGCCCAGGAGGAGGGAATGCGTAGTATTTACACCGATCTCACTTTTAACTATTTTTATTATTTCTTTCTTTACCCCCATCCCCCAGAGGACGTTACGAGGTAAAAATTAACACCCTGGATTAAAATAATCTGTTCTCACGCTTCACGATGAATGTGAATTTTGATTGAAGTGGACTGCGGAATTTAGCTCTGGAGGGATTAAATTTCCCCTTTCTCGGTTCTGCTTATGTACGTTCGAGAAATGTTTCCAGCAGCCGACGTACCAGAAAAGAAGGAAGATACAAATGTCATCGAGTATCGTCCTCTTAGATTCTAACATTTTTTTATCTCAAACAGGCCTTCGACTTTCTTTGGAATTTTCTGAAAAACTATTCATCCCGCTACGGAAAAAAGTAACGCGTCCGGATTCCAGGAGACCATGGGCCCCACCCAAATTTTTAGCTTCGCCTCAGATTATTTCAAAAGTGTTAAAATGTTGTTATAATTTTTCCTTGACGCTTAATTTTTTCTCTGCTCCTCCACTTCCGCCAGAAGTCATTCTAGGCTTCATCTGCACCTGTTTCATCTTATTTATTTGAATTCCGTCGCTTGAGGAAATGGCGTCGCTCGTTTTCTAAATTAATACCTTCCTTTGGGTTGTTCTTGTCACATTGAAAGTAATCTGATAAGCTACAAGAAAGTCACGTTTTGGACCTTGTATCTTGTACGTTTTAATTGATTGATGTTACCCAACCCGTTAGGCTCATACGTTTAGACTCTTGGTAACATACACGTCGTAGTATTCCCTGATTTTCCCCTACAAATACTGTTCCACTCTAAAATATTACGAGTACGAGTAGGATATTAGTTAAATAAACTTTCAATATTTTTGCAAATTCATGATTTGTTAAATTGAATCTAAGAAGGATTTTTCTTCACGTTTACTATTGTCATTAATACCTAGTTCTTTAAGCCATGCTATTGCTCACTTCTTGCTATGTCATATAGCAAGTACTGGCTACGATTAGGGTGAGTAAAAGACAGTAAGATTGTTTATGTTGAATTATTTATTCTAATAATAATAAATAATAATAATATCGCTGATATTAATATCAGTTTTTTACGGTAATATTCCTATTGGATAGGGTTCGGTGAGTCACTGGAGGATCAGTGAATCAAATGTGTGCGTAGGGCGGTTGAAGTCTCCCGCAGATAAACCCATATTTTGTAATTTTAAGAATAGCCCATCTTTCTCTGCCTAGGATCAACCAGGAACTAAAGTGGCTCTCCTGCCATCACGAACTAAATTGAGCATCGATTTTCAAACTTAACCTCTAATTTATTAATGCTGAAGTTAGGGTATCATATATTTTATCTTGTAATATGTGTCAACACCACTTTTTGTCGTTTTACTTTCTGCATTTCTTTGTTCGAGGGATTTTAATGTTTTCTTGGCAGAAAAGATTGTTGATGTGTTTTAAGAATAAAAAAATCACTGTTTCCGCTATTTTACGTTGCATTAAATCTATCTAGTTGATATGCAATATTTATGAACGATGGAGTAGCTTGAAATTAACTTATTACGTTTATTTTTACCATTTTAGGTTTTCCATTTTTGTGCTTACAAAATAAATTCGAAGAATATCCATTTGCTACAAAATACGTACACGACCTAAAGAGTGTTGTTTTATAACTCAAGGTTTACTAATTATAGGTATCTAGCGTTTACTAGTTTTAGCTAGCTATCATTAGATTCTAAAGCTATTTATGGAATGAAGCAGTGGTCTATTGCTTCAACTTCTATAAAATGCATTTTTTCAATTTAGATATTTTTGACATTTGCTTTTGACGCACAGTAATCGACCAGTCAGACCATCGATTAGAGCACCCAGTCTTTAAATCCAAGATTTCTTTCTTGTTTTGGTTCATGCAGTTCCACGGAACTGCATGAAAAACTACAGACTTTCCTAACTCGTGTGAATTTTACGCTGTCGGACTAATTTCAACATTACTTCGACGCTCACTTTTCTAAGCCAACATTTGAATTGATGAAGTGGGGAGTGTTGTACTCGTACACTTGAGAATTATTCTGCTACATATCTACAATTCATCATTACAGCTGGACAGGTTCGCTTCAGTTTTCCTAGTTCAATTGAAGTTGACGTGCCACTGCTTGCCTACTGATTTCCTTTCACTTTGTCTGATCCACTTGATTTCACATATGTTTTAGATATTAGTATGGAAATTTTCAACATGAAATAATCCCATAATTAATTTGAAGAAGACAAAACCATCCACTAAAAGACTCGATATTTAAGCAGGACAATGTGGGATACTTTTGTAGTAATACCGGGAAAAGTTCTGTCCCCCTTTCCCTGATTAAATAAATTTTACAAATGTTGTCCGTATTTCTCATAAATGTTTCTCATTTTGGCTGTCCTTTTGATATTCAACAATCTAATAATTTTCAAAGCTTGTACTATCTAATTGAACGTTTCCAAATATTAGAGTTTTTGTTGAGCAATTTTCTATTTCCCACGCTACTGATTAAAAAATTTCACCACCCTTTATAAAAGTTTTAGGGGGTTTTGAGCAATATAATGTAAATTGTGTAATAAAACGGTTTTTTTTTCAAATTTATGGAAATTTAGTATCCCCACAATACAGAAAAAAAACCCTTCTAGACAAACAGAAAACCCATGATCTCGGCGGAACCGGCGCCCTCAGGGTTTGCCGGCGAGCGCACTATTCACGAAGGTAATCTGACCTGCGCGGCTCTACAGCGTGTAATTAAACTGCAGAGATGAGAAAGCATAGACGCTGATAACCACGATAGAAAACGTAAGGGAGAGTAAGGCGTTGGGTGGCACGTCACCGCTTGCGAGGGAGCTCCGGCTTGACTGTTCCTCTGATTTTCTTGTCTAGCTCCTCTGATGGACGTTAGAAACTAGGCAATTTTCATATCTGCACCTTCAAGAGCATATTAAAGTCGATTTTTCGGCGTGGAGTACGTCTCGAGCGATTGACTTCTTATTACTGCCGTGCTAATGTGTGGCACAGTGTGAAACACAAGTCAGGTGTCTACATCTACGAAATATCCTGCAAACCGCCGAAAGGGCGTGTTGTAGGGGGTGAGTACTCAACACACATGCATAGTTATTTAGGACTACACGAACAGCTTTCATGCAAAATATTCAATAACTCATTCATGCAAGATGAATATTTTTTTAATTTATAGGAAGGTATAGTACTCATGCAAGAGACAACGAACTACACTAGCTATCTTCTCAATTACTTCCTCCTCACAATTGAAACTACAGTATGTCGGTAAACCTGTATGTCTATTTTTTTCTCTAATCGTACGGAGAAAAAATGATCGTTTAAATCTAACCGTTCAACAGTGCTATTCTCTGATTTTATGGCTTTGATCTGATCTACATTAGTAAGACGGGGCTTGTAATGTATCTTTAACCTCTTCAATGAAGTTGTCTGCCTGACATTTGCACAGAAAATTTATCCTGTATTTCAAGTTACGCTCAACGAGTGGCTCCCAGCGTAATTCCTCCAATAACATCCCTTCACTGCCACACATTATAACAACCTTTCACAAATCTAGCTGTCCTATGTTGCATTGAAAACTAATCCTACCTCATGAGGGTCCCATGCACTCACTCGCATCATACTCTCATCATACTCGTGTGGCCTTACAACAGTAAAATAAGAGCGTTCTTTCACCTTCT
>WURS02079628.1:0-10230 GCA_011762765.2 Rhinocypha anisoptera | reverse complement strand
GGAGGAAGGACCCTCTCTTGCGGGCGGGTAGTTAGGGGGGTGAGGATTAAGTGAAGGGCAGGGAGATAAGGGGGATCACGTAATGAGTGCTTATGGCTTTTTTGGAAGGCAGAACCGAAATTGGGTCGTACGTAGTAGCATTTTTTTTAAGTCTTCACATGACATGGTAGTCAATGGATTGTGACACTTATCAATTGGCAGGCAAAATTAACACAATGTATGAAAGATCTGGAACATAAGTAAACAAAGAAATAACCAAGACAGTGGTGATAAAAGGAGAGAAAAAAATAGGATTAACACTTAATAAAAAGTGATAATGAATGAATGGAGGATCAAGTATATTGGCAGTATAGTGAAATGTAACTTTAAATGCAACAAAAGAATGAATAAATAAGAAGTGGGATTAACAATTATAACTCAGTGAAAATTTTTCGTAGCATTAAAATATTAAGCATAAACATGATGAAAGCTCAAATTCCCCATTGTTTTTATTATGATTGTGGAAGGATTAAATGTAAAATATGAACGTTCTAATTCGATCCTAATTGAGCCTAAATAAAAGGCAGTAAGTAAATAATAATATAATGAAATTATATCAAGCAGCTTAAACCACCAGAACCAAAAATCCAGCAACCATGAAACCAAAAATCCAACAAAAGAGTAAAATTTTCATGTTTGAATGGATTTTTTTTTATTTTCAACCAGGAGTACCAAATGTGGATAAATTGAATGAGAAAATAGTCTTTCACCCAATTTTTAGTTCAAACATGCAGTTTTTATTTAAATTCATTCATAATTTAATGAGTGAATAAAATGAATACCAGTTGATGAAAATTTTCATTTTCCCATTACTTTACATGGAAATAATAATACATTTCTGAAATAATCTTTCTGAATTACATTAAAATAATCTTACTAATAAACCTTTCTGGACTTGATACCTGGCATTTTTTGTTTTCCATTGTCAGTTTAATAATGATAGCTTGTACCTGGATATTATGTAAATCAGTCATTTAGTCAGTGGATCAGTCAATTTTCAGCTTTATATTTACGTAAGGATAAAAGGCAGTAGGCAAATGTAATGTTTTTAACTGCATATAATAATAGTGGTGATTGAGAAATTTTACGTGGTAATTTTTACTGAATAATCTTGGTATATTTGTGTAAGAAAAAGATCATGCTAATTATAAAGTACTAATTTCTCAAAATTAATCATGCATCCTTTCTACAGAAATACAAAAATATATATCAGTGATAAACCAGTTTGTTCTCATATTTTTAATACCTTATCAGTATTATAGTCATGGAATTAAAAATGTTATAAGAGAAGAGCATACTTAAGGTTTCTATTTGTAAACAAAATTATAATTCAAATTGGTAATAGGAGTATGTAAACCAAGATCATTAGTGAAATGAAATATTTTATTCCGCTCTGTACCCATGACTCAGAAAAGATGTAGTTTTGTGCCAGTAATAAAGAAGTCAATTGCTCAGCAGGGAAATTTTGCGTATTTATTTTTCTTCAACTCTGCTTTCACTGGTTGAATTTTAATACTACTTAATGATCTATCTAGTATTGTCTATGTTTTTCTAAAAAAAACATTTTTCAACCAGAAGGTCAATGATGACATTTTTGAGAAAATAAAATTTTTGTCATTTGAGATTATAATAAGTTCAGGAAAAATACTTATATCATGATAAGCATCAAGGAAAGAGTATCTAGCCTGAAATTATATGCAGGGTAACTAATGATGAATTTGTGCATTAAAATGGAATTGGTCCAAAGAAATTTTTTGTCAAAATTTTATTGAAAATTGTTAATTGATTATCAGATCTTTTCACTAAAATTGTCTTATATGTTGTCTTTTTTGCCAATATTTGGTATCTCTCTTAAAATTATATTGACTGTCAAAGATTTAATCTTATGCAAGTAAACCTAATAAGGAAATAAAAGGTGTTGCTAGTGTATCTGAATTTGGAATCTGGGATTAGAAATAACACAAGCCTTCTTCTTTAGTTTTACCTAAATATCTTAGATACCTTCTCGGTTTTTTAAGTGAATGTGTGGTCTGTCACATTGAAAAATGACTGACTAGATTCATAAAATGGACATATATATCTAACCAGAAGGAAATAAACAATGCAATATGAATGCACTGCAACTTTAAAAAATATTTATTGCCATTCCCTCAAGATTTTATAATTGAAGAGAAATATTTAAAAAAAAAACTACTGAAGCAATGATAAGTTTGCATTTTATAAAGGGTGAGAGGAGATGCATTGTTGTAGCCCTTAGAAACTTTGAATAAAACAAATACTGAATATTTTGAAAAGGTTTTAATTTGTTTCGCATATTCTTCACCATACTTTTTCAATGTAGTAGACCATATTGACCAATGAACTGGAGAATATTGAACCTCACTTAAAGTCAGTACGTTTGCCAAACGCTCTCAGTTCGATCTGAACTCAGACCGATCTGAGAGCCTCTATGCGAGCTGAGTGAAATCGCTTTGTTTACCAAACCAGACTGAAAATATCGATTGTATACTTGAACCATCGATCCTCGCAGTTACATCCTGCCATTGCATATTGAGTTTGTAGTTTACAATGTTTATTGCATTATGGCATTGCAATTGCGAGGTGCAATTCCATCAGATATATTTTTAATCATCTGCAGTTAACTACAATGGCAAGCATAGGGCATTACCGAGCCTGAGTTAATAGGAGGAGGAGGAGGAGGAGGCAACATCGCCAGAGAATGATGTCATTACGTTCATGAAATTCATACAGCGTATGTGTATATTGGAAGCGAGAATGCTCTTTATGTTTATAAATCGGCGTAAAATTCATGCAAAAAATAAAATCAAGGTGCCCGCGAATAATATTGATTTATGTTGTTCACCATTCAAAACAAAAGGAGATCAGAGGGCACCACACGTGGGTCATTTCGGATCGTTCTGATATTTCAGTCTGGTAAGGGAAAGCTGGCTGACTCGGCGCTTGCTTCTCAGATCGACTGTCTAGAACGTTGCATTTACCTTACCGGGCTAAGCCACTCAAATCGATCTGAGATCGTTTGGTAAACTTGCTGATTAATGGATAATCATAATGACAAGTGATGGGAAGTGATGTAAAACTATTCTTTCTGAACACATATCCAAGGCTATGCTGGCTGAATGGATCTAGTGCAGACATGAAGATAGACAGTGGGGTCATTTAAATTAAATTTTGAGAATGACAAAGATATGTTGTTCATTTAACAAAATGGCTGGATGTCTAGGTCCATTACCATGGCACTACAATGCAAGCATGTGGGGCAATGGTGATAATGATAATAATTTCTTTATTTGCCTGAAGATCAAAAGCACTTAACTAACAGTAAATGTACAAAGATATGTCACGTTCAGTTGCATATAAACAAAAAGGTAAAAAGAATATTACGCGGTAGAAGAGTCATTAAGGAAGTCATTCACTGAGTAGTAGAACATACTTTTTAAAAAAATTCTTAGTTTACTTTAAAATTTTTTTTTATCTAATACACTTAGTTTGTTTGATCTCAGTGGGATGTTCATTAAAAAGATGGAGACCCATGTTTGATGGCACCCATGGTTGATTTTTTTAGTTCGTACATGGATGGGAACATGGATATCATGTTGCCGTCTGGTAAAGCGATAGTGGACATTAAGAGTTGAGGGTAAAATCTATTGTGTTGCCTTCCATAAATAGAGTATCATACATAATGTAAACACGGGGCAAGATTTTAAGGTCCTCAAACGGTGGCGGACATGATGCTCGAGGGGCTGTTTGAGCAACGAGTCGGATTATTCTTTTTCGAATTCTAAATATTTTTAAAATGGTAATGGTACTACATGCTTGAATAATAATAATAATCAAAATGGCTTTATTGCTCTCTTGGACACCAGCATGACATTTAACATGGCCATACAAAAAAAACACTGTCTTAAATAAATAAACATCACATGAATACATATATCCAAGTAGACAAAATGAGTGCATTAGATGAAATCAATATCCCTCTTACAGATTGTCATGCATAAATTCGAAATGCTATAAAAGGCCTTACTTAATGACATGTTTTTCAATTCAACTTTAAAAGCATTTACAGTAGAGGCACTTTCAATGTTTCTTGGCAGTATATTATAAATGATTGAGGCCGAGTGGTGGGGGCCTCTTTTGGAGACAGTTTGTGGCTGATGTAAGAGGTGGAAATTCTCCCTCCTACATGTTGCGTAGCCATGTACAGTTGTGTCTTTTGATGGAAATACATTAGGGTTATTTTTTTACTGGCAGATTGCAATGGAAAATATAAAAGCAAGATAGTGTCATAATTTTGTAATGGCGAGATAGTGATCTACCTGGGGTTCTCTAATGAATGTTTTATGCAATGGATGCATTAAGTTCCAAAAAAAAGTGAAATGAGTAAGAGAACAATGAAAAGTTAAATGAAAACAATGCACTATCATAAATGTTTCCTTTTGTACATAAATGAGGCACCAATTGAAATTATACCTATATGTATCTGGAATGTTTTTTGGTTTAAGGGAGGTAAAGAGTTCTTCAAAAAAAATATTTGAATAAGTGAAATCAAAAGTCTATCATAGGTCATTGATGAGAAATTTGGATTATGTCTAACGAGGATGCATACATATTTGAGGTCCTTGCATGATGGAATGATGGAAAAGGTTAACTGGCAAGAGCAGAAGACAAAAAAAGCACTACAATTAGAAAGGAACATTTGGTAAAGAACATTTATAAACAAGATAAGTTTTTGGACAGACATATTTGTATGTGATTGAATTATACCTTAGCAAAGAGAGAATGTTTCATAAGATGCAAAAAAGGAGGTCTCTCACAACAAGCAGTTTACACATCATGTTGTATTGGGGATAAACAAAATGTGAACAGTTGAAGGAGGATAATTTATAATAAAAAATTATATTTTGTTCCAAGAATATCAATATTTCATCAAGCTGGATAATTTTTTAAAATTAATCCCCCCATTCAATTATAAACTTCAATTTTGGTATTTCTCATATTCAACATTGTTTCTTCATTGTTATATTTCATACTTTATATTACTTACATAATTTTAATCTAGCCTTAATCCATAAAATTTTGTATACCTACCTTATCAATCTGTGGTACAATGATTCTGCCCCAATTGTGAATAAATATTGAAAAACAACATTGCTACCTACTAAAAATGTGATGATATGAACATTTCGAAAAACAACTTAAGTTCAAATTTAAAATCACTATTTTATGTTGAAGAATAGGGCATGTATGAAACTTAACAAAATATTCCTAATTAAATTAACATTTTAACTGGATTTTAAATTTGAAGTTTTGTTTGACTTTAATCTTTGATTTAAAATATTGTGGTTCATTTTCAATTACACCATGGAAATGCAAAGCAATAGTTTTAATTAATTTTCAGTTGAATATTCACTATTCAGAGACTTTGAAGTGATGAAAGGAATAGGAAATGGTTACTATTCCTGGAATGAAGTTATGCATTTCAATAAGGGGCCTTTTTGTTGAAGTTATTGGTCACTTTACAAGCATTTCAATAGGAGTTACATGTAAATAAGATCCAGGTTACATGTAGTGTATGACCGATTATTGCAGATTACAAAACTTCATTTTTATTTGAATATTAAGCCCTTATTTTCATATACATAATATAAATGTTTTCTCCAGCATATGTATTTACACTGTTTCATCTTCTATATTTTACAGTTTTTACTGAGACACATTATACACAACTATTTTACACAGTATTGTTTATTTTTAATAAATGCAAGTACAAATTTATATTGAAAATATTTATATGAATATTCTGATCCCTGTTCAGAATAAATCATAACATTAGATAATTCATTTAAATGTTAAAAGTATAATTGAAGAGGAAATTATTAGATAAATATTGAATGAAATGCATTTTTCCTCGGATTTCTTTGAATGAATCAAAAATTGTTCATGTCAATAATTAAAATACATTACCTTTCATTTAATCTATTAATTCCTAGCCCAATTTTACACAATATTTAGCAATAAGTCAATTATTTTTTATTTTATTGTTTTTTCCTAATTGGATCAAATGCTGATTTTCCATGATTCAGGCTTTGTAAGGTTTTAAAGATACCAGCAATCAAGGATTGATATTTGATGCTCTGGAAATTGTGGTAAATATACCTTTTCTTACCCGGCTTAAATATTCTGTCATCGTCATGATAAAAAGTAATGCAAGTTTCAGAAAAACAATAAATACACACAAAATGAGCAGACTCTTTGATCAAACCAAATAAAATGAAAATTTTTGCTGGAATTCATTGTTAAAAAATCATTGTCTTCCTTAAAGTTCCTGGTTTGATATTACAGCTGATTTTTTACGTGGAAATGATAGATATGGTGGCTCTCAGTGAATTATTTTACATACAAATCATTAAGATTCCTTATAACTTAAAATTCTTTTCCATTATAAAGAGAACTTCAAAGATTCTAACCCATCTTATTGGAGTTTCCCAAATTAAACTTTGCCAGATTTTAGACAGTGTTGGTAAAATATCTGTTCATTTGATAATTTTGACTACACCTATATCCTGGGGGCCAACCACAATTAGGGCTCTGGAAAACTTTAAGGACTAAGTATGGGCTCTGAGGAAAAAATATGGTGCCTGCTGATGAACATACTGTTTTTTTTAAGTAGTATAATCATGGAATATGAGGTAATAACTTTTTGAAGATAAAATCTTTCTACCAAACTTAACTGTCTTTCTCTCATATTATGCTCTAATATCAAATTTCTTTGTGAATTAAAGAGAGTATTTTTGTCCAAGGTTATCCATACAGTACCCATTCACCCAAAGGATCTCTGTTAGTGAGGAAAGTACCGTCATAAGTAGAGTGTGGTTGAGCATACTAAATTTATTTACATAGGCAGTGTTGAACAGCTACATAAACTATGATTTTTTTAGTTTATGAAAAGTAATACCATTTTCTCTTCTACACTTCTTTCTTGATTGATTGTTCTACTCTGAAAAAAAAAATAATATAAATGATTGTGTCTTTATAATGTGGAAAAATTAAGGCAATTAGACCCTGTCTTATACTTAATCGTTTCTTTAACTTACACAATAAAAAATACCAATGCCTGTAGCAGGAATTGAGCACGCAACTTTTGCGTCAGGAGGCAGATAATGCTACCTACCAGTCTTACCCAGCAAGAAAGTAATATGGTATTGCATTGAGATTGCCTGTAGATACGTAAGCTTTTGTCGTGCTTCAAGTGACCTAATCACTGAAACGAGTCTGAAATTTGTTGGAAAATGTATCGGATATGGAATATAACCCTTTTCCTCCGTCCCCACCTGCCACAGGTTCGACGTATTGGTCAACGGTGGCGGAGCTGTGACACTCCAGTTCCAGCGCAGTCCCTTCCAGCCTCTCACGCGCACCGTGTTTGTGCCCTGGAACCAGATCGTGGTCGTGCCGCCCATACAAATGTCGCTCAGTGGCTCCCCCAAGGGGTTGCAGGGTGCGGCTGCGGCAGCGGCTGCAGCCGCAGCTGCCGCGGCCGCCAGCGGCCAGGCTGACCCTTACCGAGAGCAGAGTGGACCAAGGCGTCTGTCGCTCACGACTTCCACCACCTCTGCCACTCCGACCCTCCTGCAGACATCACCGCCTCCTCCTCCCCTACCGAGATATTCCAGACCTTGCGCTGCGCATGACACCGAGTACATGCGTCCCATCCTGGTCAGCACTTGGCTTCCAGATGCAGTGGGCGGGGCACCGGGGGAGAACCTCGTGTTTGCGGAAACCCAGGTGATTTGTCTTATTTGTTTTGTGACAAATCTGTCATTATGGGATCATCCTTTAGAATAGTGGTGAATTACAAATGCATTGCAAACAGTCACGTTGCAAATTTATGTTTACAAAATATGATCCTCCCAAATCGTAATGTTTGCCTGAAGGATACATTTAGTTTCGCAAATACAATAGCTATATAGTCTTTATTCATCCATGCCATTGAGTAACGAATGAGGATGTCATAAACAAAGTAGAGTACAGAGATATACACAAAAGATAATTAGCACAGTAATATATAACTAAAATTAATATAGTAGTAATTAACAGTAAATATAATAATTAACAACTATATGAGATGATTAGCAGGCAAAACAAGGGTAACAGTACATTTAAAAAACAATGGTATTAAAATCCAGCTCAAAATATTCATTAATAATTACAGTGGATTGTTTAATAACTATTTTTCAATTACATTTTTAAACCTTGTGCTACGAACTGAAAAGGCACTTCTTGGCATCTTATTGAAGAATTTCAGTGCCAAGTAATCTGATTGGTTATTGGTTTTTGTTAACCTACATTGGTCTATGTCAAGATAGTGTTTAGATCTAGTGTTGTGTGGATGAACTGATGACCGGATTGGATATAGATTTAGATTGTAATTGACATGGATTAGACTGTATAGCACAAACAGGCTGTAATTAGTTATAATTTGCAAGTTTTTAAATATAGGTCTGCAATGCTCATGGGGTCTAGAACTACACAAAAATATGTTCAATGAACCAACTAAAGACAAGACATTTTGAGTAACCAGTACATAACTTATCTTTGACTTCTGTTATCATCTGTAAACTATTCAAGTTCCCTGATGAGTAATCATATAATTGTTACTTAGGGTTTGAAACTTCTTAGGTATGATTCCTTCTTCTTGGATGAAGGATATGTTGCTGATACATTATATCTAACCATTCCACTCAAGTAGGTAAAATTGTATTATTTTTTGTTTCATATTTATCACAAAAAAGCACTCTGCAGTAATTTATTATTACAGTTTATCTGATTGAATGATAACTGTATTTAAGTAACTGTAACTGTAAGGTAATAATGTTCAAAATAGTTTATTAATAGTTTTCTCTTATGTAATCAAATATTTTTAGGTATCTCACCTGATTAGTTATTATCCTTTTTACAAGTATGTTGAACTCACCACTCCAGCTCTGCACTGTGATTCCAAATCTCATTAGACCTTCAAAGAGACTGATAATAGACATTAATTATTTTTATGATCCTTATTGTGTCTGGATTATTATAAATTCTGTTGATCTCATCTAGGATAGTTGAGCTTTAAATCACAAAACAATAATTCACATTTCTCCTTGATTATTCTCTGTGCAATATTTACTTAAACATCTGCATTTAGAATCTGTAACTATAACATTGATAATGTTTGGGAAAGGCAATGATAACTTTCCAATATGGAATCACTATAGTGTTTATGGTACCAAAGGTTAAATTTTTTTAATCTTTGGAGATTCATTGGTTCATTATTCATTCACATTTATTCTTTCATACAATTCAGTGAAATTAACAATGAAATTTCCTGTATCATTTTATTCCTATAGTTGTGCCAGCATCATAGGCAATGTCCAACATTCTAATTTAATTATTTAGTAAAATAAGACAAGAGGAAGGAGGGGGGAACATCATGTGTACTACCTATCACTAAATCATTTCTGTCATAATAATAAGGTTTCACTTTATTTTTATTTTTTATTTTATTTATTCAAGTTTAAAGTTCATCCAACAGCACCAATTACAGGATAAACTAATAACAATAGAACTTCACAGGATAAACTAATACAGTATAACATAAACAATTAAGAGCCATATACTTAATATAAACAATTTTTTATGCTATTTGAAAATCTATTTCTATTTCCAAACAAGTCTACGTGTCATGAAATGTCATTATATTTTTCACAGATTCCATTTACAATGGCATTTTTTTGAATATGGAAGTTAATATTTTCCAGTAATATACTGTCCTCACCTTAATTTACCATGTCAAATAAGAATAGAAGCTCAAATTGCCTTCCCTCTTGGCTCTCCATTCCAAAAATCTCAAGTAGTTTCACATATGATATATAGTTGTCTTGAAAATGGTTTCACATATGATACATTGTTGTTTTGAAAGTGTTGTCCAACATAGCTGGAAGTACATACTCCTCCAGCAATACAAGCACTGCTCTGTGGCTTACTACTTATCTTAATAAGATCTCTACAGGAATTTTCATGTTAAGAAAGCTAGCACAAATTACCTCCATGCTAACCTTGAAAATTGTTTACTATGCATACATCCACTCCCGTATTTCATATGGTATCATTTTCTGGGGTAATTCTAGG
>WURS02079617.1:0-10230 GCA_011762765.2 Rhinocypha anisoptera | reverse complement strand
CGAAAATACACATTCAAATAATAGGAAATAAGGAAAGGAAACACATAAAAGGACGAACACAAAGTGTGGTAGAAATAGTTGATGGAAACTGACAAATTCATATAAGAAAATATTTGGTCCTCAGCCGGGGCTCGAACACCGGACTTCCCCAATCTCCGGTTAGGATGTGCTTAGACCAATTACACCACCGAGAACTTAGTCGAAGCCACATTCTGGTAAGAGCTGAAATGCCTGACAAAGTCATGCGTGAGGAGAGAGTTCTTGGTGGTGTAATTGGTCTAAGCACACCCTATCCGGAGATTGGGAAAGTCTGATATTCGAGTCCCGGCTGAGGACAAAACCGTTTCTCATATGAATTTGTCAGTTTCCATCAAATATTTCTACCACGGTTTGTGTTCGTCCTTTTATGTGATTCCTTTCCCTATTTCCTATTATTTGAATATATATATGGTTTTCATAATGCTTCTGCGTTTTATTGGTATTGTTTCATTGTATTTATTGATTTTTTTTCTAACTACGTCTTGTCGGTTCTCAATGCGAATTGTTCGATGTTCAACCTCATGATAAAAATACCCTTCCCATGCAAGTCAATGGCGACGTGCTGGAAAGGCCGAGGGAGAGATGCCAAATAGCCGAAGCATTATACGACGGAGAAAACAGGCCAGTGGAACACATGATAAGGCATTTAGATTGGTGCGTAAACGCAATGTGGGGGAGAACAGAGAAAAGATAGAGAATAAGATGACTACTTGGAACGGAATTTATGGAAGGCTTTTAACAATAATGAGTTCCTGTGTAGAGGTACAGAACAGAGAAACCCTTACAGGATGACACATGCTACCCATAAACCTCATTGGTTGAGGACATAGGTGGGATGAAAGTATTAATTTAAGGAGAGGATGGGATATAAAATCAGAAAGTGAATGACACTCAAAATGAATCAGTGCATGAAGTACTCTTTGGGTTATCTAGTTGAATATTCTTCGAACTTGATTTCCGTGCTATGCTTGTTGAACTTCTATTGTAGTAGTCGCTTACCTGTTGTAGAAGGTAATCACTCAAGAACAGTACAAACTAATGAGTTAAAATTACAGAGAGACGATTGTGAGAGAGAGAAAGGGCATTGTGGCAATAAAAGGGGAAAATAAAAATGTAACAGTGCAAATGTGTATTCTATATCGGCCTCAAGACCATCTTCGTCAGACCAGGAAGCGATATGAAACGACTGTCTTTATATTTCATTCTCCAATTCTTCCCTCTCCCTCATTCCAACCATCTTATCTTTTCTTACTTCCTCCGTCATTTTACATGTAATTTAAACACTCCCAAATTCATTATTTTTATATCAGAAATAAAAACTCATAAAAGATCTTTGGCCCTTTGAAAATCGATATATCAACGGAGGAAAGTCTGAATGACGGAAAGATGGGCTACTCACCATGAAGTATTGATTTGGAAGAAAGCAATCACCTTAAGCCTATAAATTATTGAATATTGAGAGTATTTTTTCTCAATAACTAGAATATTCACAAGTTTTAAGGCCATTTTAAATTTTTTTCTCCAAATGGAAAACAAAGGAAAGTATTCAAAAGAGGGGGTTCTCCAGCAAACAATATCATCTTCAACATTCGAACTAATCGGAGAACTAATGAAACAATTCATAATGGCTTTACCCTGGAAACGAAATTTCTTCCTTCGTCTGCAATGATAAAAATTCGAAGGAAACCTGGGCCACATAGATTCGTGGACCCAGGTGACCCCCTCCCCCTCCCTCCGCCCAAGATGCCTCGTCCCTCCTCCTTTCGTTGATTCCCGCAGTGCGTCGCCTCATTCGGTATGAATGGATGGGGGAGTCCGTATTAAGCTCCTCGTGTACCCTGTGTGAGGCGGGTGGGAGGGGGGGGGGAACTACCCTTCATCACCATCGACCTCATCACCATTATCATCACCGTCTGTCGAAGAAGCGGTTGAGGAACTAGCCGCGTTGAACTCCGGCTACACTTGGTGGGGAAGGATATTAGATTCGTTGGTTGTGAAGCTAGGGGGTTGGGGGGAGAAGTGGGGGGGAGTAAAAGGGTTGGGGTCGTTGATGGCTGGGCTCGGCGGTTGGGGAGGAATTCTGATGAGGAGGGGCGAGTGGTTTGCTCCCTGGAAGTTTTCCATTTGTGGTCCGCGTGTCGGACTGCTTCTCCTGGGAGCACTAAGCTGTGCTATCAGAATTCGGGATGTCCAGTCGATGTAGTGGGTCGGTCCCCTATCCACCCCTGGGAATCGGCTTCTAGATTGTTGCCTTCCCGGTGACATCGAACGTAAGCAGATCGGCGTAATAAGAAAGAGGGTGGGGTGGTTAATCCTTTAAGTCGAGGCTTTGTTTACCACGATCGCTCGAAAAAGCGATCACATTAAAAGATTCGACCTGACGGGCTTAACGATTTTTAATTGTCGTTCACAGGTAATTTTTTGGGATTGAAAGAGGAAAGATCTAACATGGGAATACGGCTGCGTTAAATCCGTTTAATTCACAAAACATCTTATTCAGAGTATAGGTAACAGATTCAAAAATCTACAACAAAAACTAGTACTCCGTTCTGTTATAGGCGTCACCATGATCACATTACAACTTTGGCAATTAAGCTTGAAGAATAGAGCTATGTATTTTTAAATATTTTTGTGATCTCGTGATAATGATGATTTTATTTCTTCAAATATTCTCAATACACATTTTTCTTAATAAATGGTATTCAGTGGAAAGTTAAGACCGAATAGAATTATGTAATTGAAGATACCACCATATCAAACTATAATTATGAATTTATTTCCAATCAAATTGGTCAATTGTGTAACGCCCCCTTTTTGGATATCCAAAAGACGCAAGTTCGTGTCCCGCCATGGGAACGGGTGCCCTGTAAACTCTGATGATGGTTTGGCCCTTGGGAAACGTTATGACAAGCGAAGGCTTATCGGGGGTACCCAAAGGATACAAGGGTCAGCAGAATTGTTAACACGCGAAAAGCAACTTTTCTAAAATACTTGGTTATCATATTTTGACAACAGAATTTACCATTAGCAGCGGCGCTGCGCTTTGATGTCTCCTTTTATATTTCATCCTTTTGCAATGAGAGGCTCTGTTATTAAGAGTTGGAGGAGGTAGCCATATTAATGAATGAAAATAGGTAGTGAAATTGATATCAGAAATTGTATAGAATTTTTTCTTATTTATTTGGGACAATGTTCATTATATGATTCAAAGTTTCATGTCGAATTCGATTGAAATAACCATTTATCCATTACAAGAAGCCGTTATTGGAGTTCATTTTTGGTTTACTTCTATCGCTCATCGTGTACATGTTGTGCGATTCACGAAAATGGCATATTTGTGTCTTCTTTCCTCTTTGCTTAAGATTACCGACTTTTCGTTAAACTACTTTCATCTATTCCATTCAGCATCATTTTATGTCCCAAACATTTCTAACTACAAAATATTTATTATTGGAGATCAGGTTATACACTTATGCTACTCCCTCTCTTGGAATTTCATTACTTTAAAAGTTTACTCGCCGGTTTTGAAAACCTTCATACGTCGAATTTAATTTAATTTTAAAGATTGATTAATAATAATGCTCTAAACTTTATTATCCAGTGGTAATCTTACATTGCCCCCTGAAAACTCTACCATCTTATCTCCTCTTCATTTGGCATAAGTTTTTGTTCCGCTACTTCGTTGGACCAGAATATTTTCCTTCTACATTTTTCATAATATATCCGGTATTTCTCAAGTTTTTAACCAATTCACACGTTTCTTAATCTCCTTGCTTTGCTTCGCTATATATTTTAATTGTTTGTAGTCATAAATTTATCTCATATCATTATTTACTCACACATTTCCCATCTTCAACTTTTCCTGAAATTCGTTTTTTGGGTCTATCTTCTTCTCTGTGCTGCGTTTTCAGTGTCTCTGATTCCTACGGTGCCACTATTTTTACATATTGTTGTAACTCGTGCTATCTTTATGAATGTAACTACGTATTATCTGATCATAGGAGTAGCTATCATAGGAAATGATATAGTTGCTAGTTTGTTATAACTATTTCCTAATGAATGCTGGACTAATACGCCTGAATAACTTTTTACAGACTAATATGTTTGTTGTTCTGGGATTCCTGTATGAAATGGACCGAGTTTATCAAAATAAAACGTTGGCGTTTTACTCCGCGACGTAGCTGTGACTGCATAGTTACAGTGGACGAGAGCAAGACATCCGCCGGTGAGAACTCAAGTATTCACTTCTTCGCATGCTGGGATATTATCCCTTGCTCTTTCCTTTGAAGCAAGTTGAAGGCTTCCTTATATATGGTTTGAGTTTGATGGTTAGTGTAATGGGCATGGAATGACGTAAAAAATTAGAAACGCTTTGCTTGGTTCAGAGTTTTAAACCTTCGTTTTTCATTTGTTTTCTCAGTCATTTCCTCATGTGGCATGTCAACTTGTACTACGCAACGCTTATTGAAAAATACATTCGTTAAAAATTCTATTAACTCTTTGGAAGCTTAAAATTTAAGCAGTGAAATCGAGAAATAGTTTCGTGAGAAATAATTTTTGCAATACAAATACGAAGCCAACTGGAACGGCAATAACCGAAGTCTATTTTAGGTGACTTAACTCTTCGGAGCACTTTATTTGAAGCTTATTGCGTAACCTAGTATCATATTGATTGCATGATATTGTCAACGAATTCAATTTGAGTTTGGAGATCGCATTGTATCTTGTGACGGTTTCAAAGTAAAACTTGTTCAAACGATCAGGGGTAAGTCTCTCGTCGAAAGGCTCAACTAACCATACTTGTGTCGCTTTCCTTCGATTCAAGTTTTGGTAACGTGGCTGGAAGGTGACTGATAGGAGCACTTAAGCACCTCCCTTATAACCGAAGGGCCATAACAAGCAGTAGACTCCCTTCTCGCGGCACCTACGTCATCTGCTGGTAAGTTTATGGGTGACAGCCGGTGGGTTATCCTGGTGCTTTTGAGAATTAATTTACTAATATCAAACAAAACTTCGCAGTTGTTCGTTAAAAAATTTGGAGAACTTTCAATTTACAAAGGATTAGTTCAGCCAAAGTTCACATTTTGGCAAATATTTAACCCGAAGGAATTAAGCGTGAAGTTGAGGGTTTAGTGGCATGGTTTAATTAAAGATGCGGTGTTCGAGAAAACGATAACCCACTTCCGAGAATATCCTTCAAAAACTTGAGTTCCTTTAAAAAAATTAGACTTAAAACCAAAAATCTGATAATTTACAAAATTTTCACAATAGGTTGTCAAAGAAAAGCGTATTTTTGGAACCGGAAAAATTTCTAGGTCACATATTCCTCATGAAAGATCTTTTCTTTAAGAATGTTGCACTTTATAAGGGTATTGTTTTTAATTTATACTTCTGCGCATTGTATTTTCTTTTATCTCCATTTGTAACCTAATATCCCTCTAATCTTTTATATTTAACGAAACGACGGGCTAACTTCGACTCGATTTCTAAAGTACGTACGAATTTCAGCTAAAGTGTATTTTCTCATATGACACTAAACACTACAATACATTTGTTTAACAAATGCCACTTGAATGAAGTGAATTCAATTTTATTGAATTTAAACGAAGGGGATAATAATTTTTTCCATCCAATTCACTGTTCCTTTTACCTTATCTCTGTTACGAAGTACACCAGTGGAAGTGGTGCACTACCTAAAATGGTTTTTGGCTACGGTCGCCGACTCGGTGGCCAATAAAATAGAAATTGCGACATTTGAACACGTTGTAAATGTAGATGGTGTTGCTGGGTAGCAAGCTATAGTATCTTCCTCTATGCTCCATGGCGGTGCATTTTTTTTCAGAGAAAAAAGTTCTCTGATCGGTAGAAGTAATATTTAATTCTCTAATTTTCAGACTTTATTAGTCATAATTGAGAAAAGGTTACTTATGTAGACGATCATCACTAATAAATGTAATTCAGCTCTTAAAGCCTCCGTTTACAATTATTGTTTCCTAACGGTTTCCCTGGAACGATGGAATATAAATTTTGCATTCAGCAGATGGGACCGTTGTACCGGTATTTGATCGGTGTGGGAGTGAGAATGAGGGATTTTGTCCATCTCAACCTGGGTTCAAGCTGAGGTCAAGTTTCGTCGAAGGAAAATCTACATCTGCAAAATACCCTGTAAGCCGCCAAATACTCATTTCATCATGACTCTGAGATTCAGCTCGTCTTACCAACTTTAAAAATATGTTTCGTTGAACTCTGTCTTAAATTTTGGTAGGTAATGTAAACTGGTCGAATTAAATTACTACTATAGATTTTAGATAATATTTTCTATGACGGTGCCATTTTAATCATAAGGAGATGGTAATTTTCCACTGTTAATTTACTTTATTTTGACCGTTTTCGATGTCACTGCATCATCACCAGGTTTAAAAATGTCGTTTTTCTGAAAGAAAGTTCATCGTGAAATATTCTTAGAAAGGCCTCGTTCAGTCAGTGTATTCAGAAATCCTAGGAAAGTCTTCCGTCTTCCTGCATCGTAGCAGTATAGATTTCGAATTTGGATTTTGGGTGTCGATCTAGAACTCAACCTCAGTTATCCAGTTGACCTCATTGGCGTGCGAAATCCAGTTATTCAAGATAGGAGCAACATCTATAGTTTTTGTCTCGGTCGCCGTTCGCGACCGGTCGCTTGCCGGTCGCTCCTTTTCAATTTACTTAACCTCTTTTACTGTTTTTTTATTTTTAACAAATATCACTAGATGTTCGCGTGCCTTTTATCTTCATTGTATTGACAAAAAAGAGGCTCTTCAACTAAATACAGTCCGTTTCGAATGAATTGGCGTGTGGGGAGGCTGGGCCAAAGAGGAGGAGGAGCGTGAAGCCGGTCATGTGGTTTTGAGGTAACCGATACAGTCGCGGATTGGGAAATTTCTCTTCTTGGGTACACAGTCTTACTCTGACTTTTGTCATGTAAAGATTTGCTCTCTACTTTCTTTATTGCCATGTGTTCTGATTATCCAACATCTATATGTATGTATAGTACAGCTGTGTGATTTCGAAGTTCAGGAGGTGGAGAAAGAGGAAGATGATTCCAATTTGGCTAGGCCATCATAAAAATAAAATACATTGTCACTTGGATTTTGATAGACTTAAACTATATTAAACTGTAAAGCTTATTCATACTCTATTATTCACCATAAATTGTCCTTCGGTGCATAGATATTATGTTACTACCAATTATATCCTTGGGTCGAGTTATTCACCCAAGTGCTTGCCTAAAACCTTTCGTTCTATATAACTCACGCATTGAAATAGATTTGGCAACGTCTTGCTGTCGTTCGTACCTCCCCTACTTCGCCCATTCCACACACTTCCCCCTTCTCTCGATAGTAAGCGGGGGCCGACGGAAAAGGCCGAAGTCTCACACGTCAAGTCATTTGAAATGGACTATTAATTCTTGAGACCAGTGTTCTCTTAGCTGTGTTAATGATGTGTCGTGAGAAATTTCTTGCTTTGCAACAAATTTTTCATTAAACGTATAGAAAAATATAATAAACATTTTCATTGATCACTTTTTCAAGAACGTGAGTTATTCATCCACGAATATAAAACACCTCTAATATAAGACAATGTTAACACTAAATTTATCTCAAATCATTGTTTAATCGAAAAAATTATAAAACATTAAAGACAAGGGAAATTAACGAGCAGGAATGATTCGTCATTCAGTTCATTATTAAGTTTTGGGTCGTATAATGACCATCACATGCTCCGTTTCCTCCGTTGACACTTTGATTTTCCCGCAACGCAGATGCAAGTGACGTTTTTAATTCAGTCCGAAGATATGAGGTCGGTCACGTTCTCTCGGCGGAATGCCCGGACATTCGGAATGCTGGGTTCTGCAAAACATCACAGTTTTCGATTGCTCCCAATCGTGGAACACGCCCGGTTTTTTTTTTCGTTCCCAACAGTTGGTCAATGGAGCGGGCGAATTCCACCACCAGCCATCGAGAAAATTACTATTTTTTTGCCTCGGGCACCCCGATGTGCAAATGAGACACGAATACGATCCGTCTTAGCCCTCACAGCTGACTGGATGAGCGGCATAATCAATTTTCCGTTGGGATCGGGTGATAGAACGTGATTTTTTTCCCACGCGCCTTGGTCGAAATGTACCTTGCGGGTGTTAAGGAAGGAGGTCGATTTGCGAGAAAATGGCTGCATTCAATTGAAGCGCGTGTTTCACGAAATGGGAAAGAAAAATATTGGTTGGGTGGCCTCGGATGGGCGTCGCCTGTTCGCCACAAATCATTCCACCGTTTAATACTGCTTTCAACATGGCAAGGATTTCTCACCTGACATTATTGATTGCTTTTTTGCTCCAGCTGTGACGTCCACTGACATTCGGAGGCGGACCTGCGGGGAATGCTTGTCGTGCGATGGATGTCCGTTGCTTATTCGCCCTTGTTTTCGCTCTGGATGTTTGACAAATTTGCAATTTTTTAGAGAAATGTCGACGCTATCATACTACTTTCGTCTGTTTCATTTTCCAACTCATTCCATCTTTATCACTGGAAATGCATGTCTTTGTTAAAGTGGTTGATTTATAGTGATGATAGATATGTCAGGATGTGTGATTATTATCGCAGTCACGCTTGGGACGAGATATCTTGAGGCACCGGTAGCGCACTACGTAGTACCCTCCAGGAGTCCCGTTGTCCTGTTATCTATATCGTGTTTTGGAGCAATAGTTCTGTGTAACATTTTAACGGTAAGCCATGCGCTGGTCACAGTTACTAACATCGTGTACGTAAGATTTTATTGATGTAAATATACAAACGGAAGCGATTTAATGGTGCAATTTCTAGATGAAATTTCCTTACTGACAGAGAAGAAGGAAGATTTAACAGGGAAAGAAAAGACCTTCATAGAAAAAAGATTGAAAAGGTATACTCTAAAGATAAAAAATAATAGAAAAAAATACATTAATATAAAGACCACTAAAGCAGCTGGATTAAGGAAAACAGCTTTCAATTAGAACTACGGAAGAAGACAATAAGGCAGATAGAAGATGTGTGACATAGACAATGGGAGTCCCATAATATTGGAATCAACGGAAATGGGGCTCTACAAAAAATTTTGAAAAACATATGGGTTGATAATAATAAATAAAGTACTCAGAAAAGCCTGATAAAATTAAAACTTATGAAATACGCTTTTATTAAGAAGTGGGAAATTAATAGGACATATTGTGGCATGACAGATCAGTAAAAACTGAATTAAAAGGGGCCCGAGGAGAGGACAATCCTAGGTAGGCCAAGGATGACGTTTGAGAAACAGGCAATGGAGAATGTTAGTGTTAGGAACTACGGAGGTATGAAGATGCTGGCAGGCGACAGTAAAGCTTGGAGAGCTGCTGCAGACCAATCTTCGGAATGACGGTTTTTGATGATGAATTTGATTAAATTTTTTAATCAGGTGTTCTCTTATTAAAATTTTCTGAAATTGCGTCCGTGCTATACAAGGTCCTTAACCAAAATTTCCACTCTTATTTAACGAATATTATAGAGCCCTTTACTTTCGTTTTTCCTCTGTTATCTTTGCTTCCTTAGCCAAATTCTTTCTATGAGTGGAATTTGTGTGCAATTTTCTCCTTTTTACAAGAAAATTAGAAAGGAAAAAGAAAACCAACAAAATAGACACATTGCTGTTCACAATAGGAACCTGATCACCGGTTTACATTATTATCTTCTTAAGTATTTCCTGGCCCATAATACCTTTAGAAAGGAATTTACCAACCAGAATTTTCCGTCAGAGACCAATATTTAACCATTTTGCATTTAGTGGAGGTTTTTTTTGACTCAATAGCATTAGGGTAATATATGCCGACCAGTCTTCTATTTGTGAGGGAAATTTAATTTGACTAATATAAGTACGGATAATACTTAATCTCTCCCCTATTCACATTATCGTTCCACATTATTAATATCATTTTCTTTCTTCTTTTCTTTCTTAATAATTCTTTTTCCTTGCCAATATGCTAATTTGTCTATATATTTTTTCTTTTCCAATTGGTGATCCGAACTTAAGGTAAAACTCCGTAATGTTAGATTTCGTGTTTTCCCGGCGCACGATTCTTATGAAATCCTCGCGGGTTTTCCACCGGGTTAGGCTTTCGGCAGCCGAAAGGCTAACATGGTG
>WURS02079606.1:0-10230 GCA_011762765.2 Rhinocypha anisoptera | reverse complement strand
GAGAGATACTAGAAATGGTTCTGGTAGAACCCACTGAGGCTGTAGTAGAGGGAGAGGGGGGTGGCGATTGGGCGGGTTAGGTTGAAGGTGAGGTGACAGGTGCAGGGTAGGTTAGGGTTAGCTTGTAGAAGGCTGGCACAGGTTTGCGGGGGATGTTCCACCGAGGTACAGTTGGTGTAGTCGAGACTTAGTTCGTCGGTCTGTTGAGATATATAAACGTTAGAGAACAACAGTGAAAGTTAGATTCGAATCGGTTAACCCTTTCGCTCCCTACTGCGCTATCGGGACGTATGTGGATTCAATTAGCGATATAAGACTTATCTTTTACTGAAAATCTTTGGGATCGAAAGGGTTAAGCACTCAGTGGAAGTAGCGTAACTCTCATAGTATACAAAAATGTGGGTGGCAGAATACCGAAAAAAATGGAAGAACATAGAACATAGAAAACCACGATCATATTATTTATTGAATGAGAATCCGAAGAGTTATGCACAAAATTCGAATCAAATCGGAATAGGATTCGAATCATAACACAATAGGTTAGATTCGAATTGGTTAAGCACAGTGGAAGTTGTGTAACTCTTGCAGTACAAAAATGTGGATAGCAGAAAACCAAAAATGACAGAACATAGAAAACCACGACCATACTTTGGATTAACCCTTTCGCTCCCAAAGGCGTTATCGGGACATATGTGTCCCGCTCATTCAATTAGCGATATATGACTTATCTTTTACTGGTAATCTTTGGGATCGAAAAGGTTAATATATAGGAGAGATCCCTAACCCAACTTCCCAAAATCCACTTACCCCAACCGTAGATTTGAGCATAACCAGCCCAAGCAAAGCCCAAACCAAGCCCAGCCCCAGAAAAGACCCAACCACCCATTTGGGTTGGAACTCCGGTGTCCATGCGGGCAACTTTTGCTGGGCCCACGGTGCCGTATTCGGCCGGTTTGGCTTTTGCTGAATGCCGGACAATACGGATATACTTTGCCAAGGGAACGAATCTAAGGGGTGTGATGATCTATGGTCTGGTGACATCATAGCCATTGTCATAGTGGACGAGTTGAGTGATATGTCCGAATTGATCGAATCCGTTTGCGACTCGGGCGCTACCTTGTTGGAACTGGTCGTCGCTTGACGTCGAAACACTTTTCGTTTGAGGTCCATTTTGAGAGAGGGAGAGAGAAAAAGAGAGAGAGAGAGAGAGAGACTAACTATTTGCTGCAATAAAAGAAAAGTTTGTATAAATCAGTTAGAAAGATCAAATAAAGATCTAGATTAAGTAAATTCATTTCTATATTTCATTCATATTTGAAGGAAAATCTTAACGCTAAATTCCATACTATTGCAGCAGGAGAGCCAAAACACGCATTGCATAAGTTTCATTTGCTTTCGTTAAGTTTGCAAATATATTTATTTTATGTAGAATCACAAGTTCCAACTAACAACTTAACTAATTCGATTGGTTAGGAAAATTCCCTAATAAAAAGAGACCTGCAATACCAAATGTCAATAGTTCAAGAAGTATATTGAGAAATTTAGATTTCAGCCAAAAGTTGATTCGAAAATTTTACAATTTTTAATCAAAGTATACACGCCGAGTAGTTGTTGAGAAGAGAAGCAATAAAGCAAAAATAAAGCAAAAATGTCGAAAGTTTCACGAAACACACTCCAAATTGTGCACATACGTTAGATAGTTCCAAGATCAAATGAGAAGAAGAGGAGAGAGAGAGAGAGAGAAAGAAAAGTTTTGAAATCAAACGAGATTAGAGAACCTTTTCTCACTCATTGAAATTTTTCACCTCATAGAGAGAGAAAGAGAGAGAGAGAGAGCGAGAGAGTGAAAGAGAGAGAGCGAAAGAGAGAGAGCGAAAGAGAGAGCGAGAGAGAGTGAAAGAGAGAGCCAGAGAGAGAGAGAGAGCGAAAGAGAGAGCGAGAGAGAGAGCGGAAAAGAGAGAGATAGAGAGTGAAAGAGAGAGAGAGAGCCAAAGAGAGAGAGAGAGAGCCAGAGAGCGAAGGAGAGAGAAAGAGAGCTAACGAGAGAGAGAGAGAGCGAAAGAGAGAGAGAGAGAGATAGAGAGAGAGAGTCAGAGAGCGAAAGAGAGAGAGAGAGAGAGAGCGAGCGAAAAAGAGAGCCAGAGAGAGAGAGTGAGTGAATCCAGTGAATTGCCCAGTGAGTTACCCAAGTCAAGGCAAAGATCTATAAGTCATATAAATAAACTTTTTTGATGTAGGAAGAAAAAGAAGAAGAAAAGGGCAATATTTTTAATGGTATTGTCAACACTTACCTTAAGTTTTAAATCCATTTTATATACAAACAATAAAAGAAAGAGAGAGAGAGATATTACTTTTATTATTATAAAATGTACTCCATATATTTGACAGTTTATTATGTTATGATATATATATACAACAACAAAAAGTTTGAAAATTTTTAAATATATATATATAAAGCATTAAAACGTATGAGAATCGATATATCGATATATATATTCAGTATATATACTGAAGATGATATATAGATCTATATAATAAATGTGAAAGTTTAGAAAATAAGAGAGAGAGAAAGAGAGAGAGAAAGAGAAAGAGAGAGAGAAAGAGAGAGAGAGAAAGAGAGAGAGAAAGAGAGAGAGAGAGAGAGAGAGAGAGAGAGAGAGAGATAGTTGCCATTGGTAACAGTGCGTTTGGAGTATGGTTTGTCGGTTAACCTCTGGTTAAGGTAACCCTGCAGTGTGAGATGTTGCTGTTGTTATTATGTCTAGCGGTGTACTTCATGATTATTGCAATTGGTAGTTAGTTGGAAATAGAGTGAATGAGTAAAAGAGAGAGAGAGATAAAGAGTAAGAGAGAACAATGGCCACTACGCACTACCGCATCTGTGCAAATATTAAAAGGCACGGGTCGAGGGCAAAGTGAGGTTGTGAGTGAGTGTAACTTGTGAGAAGTGAGGGACGTGAGTCAGCTTGACTTGGGCTTGCTAATCAGTGCAAATTGGCTTCTCTCGCTCCAATCTTTGTGAGTAAGTGGTAACCCTGTCAACCCATCCGATGATTAATCGATCATACGATCAATTGTTAATTATTCTCATTGATGATCCTCTCACAGACACACACACTCGCTCTCTTTCTCTTTCTCACTCTCAAGTAAACCGAAGGTGAACCTATGAGGTGTCGGGTTATCACTCGCACTGTCGTCTGATTTAATACTTGCACTTTGCATTGTCACCTCATCACGATCTCTCTCTCTCTCTCTCTCTCTCTAACTCACTTTCATTCTCACTTGGCTGGATTTGCTTTTTGTCTTTTGTCATTTGTCATCTAGCAACGGTGACGACGACCAACTCTCTTTCTCTTTCTCTCTCTCTCTCTTTCCCATTGGTTTCAGTGTGATTATCACTTTTGCACAATAACTTTGTTGGTTTGCCTTGTTTGGAAGAGATATACCACCTTGGCATCCCCTACACTGTCATCTCACAATCGTCATTATTGATACAAGTTTCAACTACCAAAAGTGAGAAAGATTTTTACTATTTTTATTAAAATAGTTAGTGGTTTCATTTCAATACGCCTACTTTATTTGTTTGGATTTTCTATTTTTATCTGTCATAATTATTTATTTTTGATTTTTAATTTTAAAAGTTATATATCATGTTTCAGTTTTGGACATTTTACTTTTTATTCAACTTTTGTTAACCATTTTCTCTTTCTCACTCTTTTCATCTTATATTTCTCGCCTTCAATACCATGTTCATTTTCCTTGTTCAAATCTTTAGTTAGCCTTTCCACTGGCTTTCTAGGAATAGTTTTGTTCACTAAAGAGAGGTTCCTTTTCTTGCTTTTTCGACTTTATATTCCCTTACTTTCCCTATTTCCTCCTTTCTTCTTCCTTCCCTCTCCTTCATTTTCTACACTCTCTATTATTATTAGTTAGTAACCATAAATTAGTATAATTACAACTGTCTGGTTTAATCAAGGAATGCATTGTTTAGTGAACAGTTTGCGTTTTTCTCTTCTTTTACCCTCATTCTCATAAACCATATCTTTCAACCTTGCTCATCTTGACCAATTTGTGTTTTTTAAACACTTGAGTCTCACACGCTCACTGAACATTATTTTTCTTTCTCAGTTACTTTTTTGCCGTCTTTGCATATACATTATACAGTTCAACCTGACTCACTATTATCTTTAACACTAAACTGTCTATCTCTCCCATTCAATTTCCTTTGTTTAACTTATTATACTCTTATTAAAGTTTAAGCAATATTCAACTTATAATTTTTGACAAATAGTACTATGAAAATTGTTTTACTATCACCTAGCACCAACATAACTCATCAACATTATTTCTAGTAATTTATTAGTAGTTAGGGAAAGCAATTTCACATACACATCAAACTTTTCTCACTTTTAATTTTGCTATTTTTTGCATATACATTTTGTGTTGTCAAACCCAACTCACCATATAACCAGTATATAACCTTTAGAAATCACATCTCGTCACAATCACAAGTGGTAGCAAGAAGATATTTGAAAATACGCATACCAACCAGTGAAGAAAAAAGATGACAAGTGCGGAGGATTACCAACACTGTAGTTATGTGCACTTGTTGCGCGAAACAGTTGTTCTCTTCACCACTCACTTGCCCGCGGCAATGAGCAGTACTGGTCAAGGGCCAGAATCTAGTTCTGAAAATGGATCATTAGTGCTCAACAGTAGCAAACTTTTACTTTACCACAACCAAAACTATCTCACCGAGCTTGGACTGGCACTCAGTGGTGCCGTGCTGGTTACCATTCTTCGTCTTCTACTCACTCGATTCTTGGTCAAGGTAAGTTTTGGTTTATACACTAAAAATTAAGGGTTAAAAGAGGGCTCTAAGCTTAGCCGAAACGTGTTTGCATGTAGGGTTCAATGAAATTCAATTTTCATTTTGGCTAAACTGAGAGCTCTACTTAAAAGTTGGTTTTTTGAGTGCCTCTGTTTAAATAATACTACGATGAACATAATTTAGTTTAGTTTTATTTAAGTTTTAAAACCATTGTTTCATTAAAAATACTACAACTGTGTTTTATGAGCTTTGTGTGTAAAATGTTACATTAAGAATAAAATAAGCATGTCGTTTGAACACAATTAAACACAGCAATAAATAAATAAAAATTATTGCAAAAATGCTGCAATTTAGATTAAACTGAAAATAATTTGGAATCTAGGGTGCCCTGAGTCGTCTCGAGTTGATAAGTCCAAAGCACGCAATGCGTTTCACCGAGTCCTTCTGGAACTTTCTCTTCTACTCCATCTCATTCACGATGGCGGCTCAGATTGTTCGGCACAACGAGTATCTTGAACACCCTGAACGACTTTGGCTTGGTAAACTATTCAATTGTTTTATCAGTGATTTGAATTGAATTGTTAAAATATACATTGAAATAGGGTTTAGTCTATCCTCGTCGGTACCAACGGTGATCTCGTCACTGTACTTGATGGAGGTGTCCTACTACTTCCACTCTCTCTACGCGGTATTTGCACTCAACGAGTGGAAACATGATTCCTACGTTCTTTTTGCCCATCACATCATTGCACTTTTTCTTATCATCTTTTCCTATCTTACCAGGTGAGTTTTTCAACTTAAATTAATTGTTTTTGTTTAGGATTCTATATTTTAAAAATACAATTTAATTATCAAGTGATTTTGAATTTGCAACTTATTTTTTTAAAAAATTTAACTCTTAAATGAAATTTTAGACAACCTAAATCTACAAAGAACCATACCGGACTTCTATAGAAAAATTGCTTCTGAATAAAAGCTAAATTAGACCTAATTTATAATAGAAAGTTTTTGAAAAGTGATTTGAAAAATAAGAATCGAATAGAGTGATAAAATTTTTAATAAATTGAATAAGTTTTTTTGAAAAATTACTATAAATTGTTAATTTTCTACTATTTTGAATTTTGGATAATGATAAAACTATTGTCAATTTGGCAATGTTGCCTCAACAATGGCAGCTTGAATTGTTTGTTTTTTAATTAACAAAAATAAACCCAATTAAACTAAATTAAACGTCAAAAATCTCAATTCCTTAAACATACAAAATTGGTATAAAGCTTTTCTTTTGAGGCCACTTTCCTAAGAAAGACTGGTATAGTTCTTTGTTTTTTAGGAATTTTACTATATATTTGAATTTTTAAAACCAAAATGTTGCTCTAATCCTTTACTTTTTAGCTAATTTTTATTAGGAAAAAATAAGTTAATTTAACCTTGCCCACCCCACAGAACCTTTCGAGTGGGTGTGTTGGTGATGTTCCTACACGACATATGCGATGTGATCATGGAGGGTGGCAAATCGCTCAACTATCTGCGTCACCAGTTTCCCTCTTCTTGGGCTCAAACAGCATTTGACTCGATTCGCATCGTATGCTTTGGACTTTTCATTCTCACCTGGTTTGTGTTTCGTCTCTACTACTACCCGGTGGTGGTGATCGACTCGGCACTTCGCTTTCTCATTGCTCACCTCACCTCTGAGGCGATGCCCTTTCTTCTTCTACTCTACATTCTTCTTTGGCTCATCTTCACCATGAATCTCTACTGGGGAACGGTAAGTTGACATTAGAACTTGCTTCACTGTTACAAATACTGTCCGGTTATAACTCAACATTGAGCACGTTTCTGGTTATAACTCGACAAATTTATGTAATAGACTTTCAATTTAAACATGTAAGTTTGTAAGCTGACATTTAGAAAAATTAACGCTTATAGCCTGTTTTTTGAAAATTGTAGGGTTATAAGCAAACTTTTCTTAAATTGTCACCTTAAAAGCTTATATTTTAATAAGAAGAGAGAGCTGAGCTCTCGCCTAAAAGTAGGGCGAGAAAAGTGCCGCGTAGGTTCTCAGACTAGCCTGAGTTTCAATGACCCGATTCTCGGGCCCCTTTGGAGCCTGGGATCCCAAAGTCTCATCCAATTATTCTTTTCCCAAAAGGATTCTTTTTGTAAAGTTTCAGCTTTTTTGGTTCACGGGAAGTATACTAAATTTTTTGTGAAGACGGACAGACGGACGGACAGAAACATGAGATTAATAGCAGGGCTTTTGCAGCTAAGCCGGAACATTCATTAGTTCAGATAACGGGGGGAATACTGTATGTAACTGATTGGTTAGTTTGGCCACAAATCAATAAATGACATAATCTAATTAGGTCAACAGAGGTAGGAAAAGTGAAGAAGGAAATGAAAGGATGGGGAACGCGAGTGTGGTGAGGCAGGGTTGGTGGTGGATGGCGACGGTGGTTGTAGGCATCAACCTCCTTCTCGAGAGATGCTTCCTCATCGTCTCTTCTTTGGCCATAGTGATGCAACTCTGTCTGGTGACAGTCTATCTCTTCACATTGATCGAGATGTGCTGTCAATGGGCGGCTAAATGGTTCATTTCTCGCTCACGGCTCGTTCTCACACCTGTACTCTTTAAGAACATATTTATCGATTTTATCTTTGAGTAATTTTTTAAATCATAAATAGACTTTTTTTACAATTTAAACAATATAGTACATTATTATTTATAATTTACACAAGGTTTTTTTGGAATTTTTACAGAGCAATCAAGCTATGGATGGATTTTTTGGCCTTCAACAGTGTCACCCGACGATGGAAATACTTTAATCTGGTGCTTTACGCCATCTTTTTTGCTTTTCTTCTCTACTCTTCGTGTTTGTCCTTCAACCAAGCGCTCAAGATTAAACTCTTCGAAGGGGACAGATTGGAACCGGAAATGCAATTGCATCAACATATTGTTGCAGGCTGTTTCAAGGTTATCTTAATTGTTCACGTGGTTTGCTATTTGTTGGGCCTAGCTTGTCTTGCCAACTTCTTCTATATACACTGGGACAACATAATAAAGATCACAGAAACGTTGTAAAGGACAAACAAAAAAATGTATAAAAAGATTCACACAATATGTTACAAGAAGAGTATGAATCAAAGCATCAAAACAAACACTGTGTATAACAACAAACCTATAATAATGATAATAATTGAAAAACAAGTTGAAAAAATCGTGCAAAACAAACCTAATAATAACTTACCGGACATATAAATGATATGTTAACGTCCGAGTTAAACATATTGTTGCGAACGTCGATGACAATCTTGGAGTTGCACTTTGAATCATGCATATCGATCAGATGATTCACCATACCATTTAGTTGCTCGTCGGTGATTATAGCCTAATGAGTAATGAACAATTAATTTACTGTCACAAGCAAATTTCACTTACCTTGGCAATAAAATTAAAACAACAGCAAGGACAGTGTACATTGGTGTGCTTGTCATTAGGAGACAACACAAGATTGCCCTTCATACAAACAAAGCACACCGTCGAGTATTGATTCTCAAGAGCCCAAGTAACCGCTTCTTGGTCGAACTTATCCCAATAGATAAACTCTAGGCGCACAAACAAATGAATTTCCAAACAACAAATATGTCGCTGACACACCTGTTTTCATAAGTTCTTGTTCAATAGCTTGCAACTCAAGCTCAATTTGAAAATCCGAGTCACACGCAGGCTGCAACTTCATTTCGCTCAAGACTTGTTGCATCACTTCTTGAACGTCTCCATTCGAATTGATACTAGCTTTGTAGTCTTCTTCATTACCAATATTCCGAAATTGGTCAATTAATTTGGCTTGCTTTTTTTGTCGAAGTTTGTTTAACTCAGAGACACATCGCTAATAAAATCATCAAAAAGTATTATAACACTTATGATACACAAATATTGAAGAAGCATACCTCACGGTAATTGCTAATCCAGCGAGGGGAAGTTTTGTACAAAGCACGGTGATCGCCACGTGACATGATTTGCTTGCCATTGACGCTGGGAGATGTTAGCATCAGTTGACGGCGATTCTTGCGATCAGGACTAGTGTGCTCGTCCACATCCATCACTAGGTAAGGTGGAGAAAGCAAGTCGAAGTAAAGTGGCGCCCGTCTCTTTCTATACCTCTTTCTCTTTTTGTGGAAAACAAACAAGCGCGCAATGTTTATTTACAGAGAAAATAACTCTGTCTATTTTAACTCAAATGACTTTCACTGTCAAAATAGACCCACCGTTCGATTTTAATTATTTTTTACTCGCTACACGCCGTCTTTTGCTCTAGTCGACACTTTATTAAAACTCAATTGATTTGAATTCAATTCAAACAGCAAGCATTTTTTAAATTATAATTGCAACGTATACTAAAAAGTTTACAATAAACATGTAACAAAATACTGTTTTTTTGTGTCAATGTTTCTTGCTTAGTTGTTTGAGTAAAACCAAAAAACAGGGTTTTATTAATCATATTAATAATAGTCTTTTGTACAATAATATTTTCATTACAGTAAACCCTCAAACTCACAAGATTTAACAACAATGTCTGTAACAGTCACTGTATAGAATGAAACAGCAAGTGGTCCTGCCTTTGTGCTTGCTTGGATTGTCGAATTTAGAACTTTCACTGTACCTTAATCACAATGCACACTGACTTTATACTGTATACTACTTGTAAGGTTGACAACTAAAAATATTAATAATTTGAAACATTTTAGAAAATAATGAAATCAGACAGTGTATGAAACTTCTGTGGCTATTGTGCGCGCCATTATTAGCGATAACTCATCACGAGAAAAAAAAATTGGTATAAAATATTATTTGTCAATAGTCATCAATTTAAACTTTTTTTATGGTTTTCAATAATTAAAAGATTATATTATAATACTGCATTCTCCTATTATTTGTATTTCTCCCTATTCTGAAACCAATAGGTTTGAATACGAATGAAGAACTGTAGGTTCGAAGTAGTGAGCTAGCCAGTTAGTCTCAATGAGACTGCGCTGAGGAGAGGAAAAGTATGAGATGGGAACTCTAGTTGGAGCTGAGACGTCTCCAACGCGTTATAATAGCAGCAAGAGGAGTTTAAAAGCGATCCACCAGCACACGTCGCGTTGCACACACCACCACCATTCTCCAAACTACTTGGTTCGACTAGTCACCCCACTGCAACGCGACATACATGAACACTTGTGCCAATTGGTCATTGACTGTCATTCTCGGGTCCAACCACCAGTGATCTCAACCGTGGTAAGTCCTACTTTCATTTCAAATATATATTTTTTCATACAGGAAACACTCAAGAAACGGCCAAAAATGTTCTCTACCTTTGGCAGTACAAAGTGGCCTTTTTTCGAAATGTGGTCAGAGG
>WURS02079595.1:0-10231 GCA_011762765.2 Rhinocypha anisoptera | reverse complement strand
TCTTTCATCGCCTCTGAGTACGAGTTAAAAAATACCGGTGGAAAGCCCTGTCTAACTCCCTCCCCCTTACTGAATTGGGTTTTTTTGTCATTAAGGACAAGCACCATATCCTTAATTTTTTCCCGCAAATTATATGGGTATCTGTCTTTCAAATATCGCTTATAAACAAGACATGTACTGTTATGTGCATTACCAAAAATGTTTTTTTTTTCAATATTCGTAATTAGAATCTCTGCAATTAATTCATGTTAATTCAGCTGTAATAATGTATGTGTCTTTGTGACATTGGGTCAGGTGGAAGAGGAGAGTCTTGGGTCTCAACCTCGTGCCGAAATAAAGATGACTATCTATCTCTCTCTCTCTCCATCTTCCCTATACCATTCTCTCCCTCCCTTCCCTCGGCTTTCCTTCGTTTTCATTTTCCGAGTCAATCCTCGTTCCGGGTTTTCCAGGCTTAACAGTTTCCCATATCGTTACCCTCCCCTTCCCTTGTCTTCCTCTCCTTCTTTCACCTCTCCCCCCCTCCTCTCCTCTTCCTCCTCGCCCCACCTCCTCCCAAAAAAACCTCCTTCCTCCGGTCCCTTGAATAAGTTTTGTCATTTCGACTCTTTTTATTTTATTATTCCGCGCATAAAACCATCTCCACGTGGACCCAGAAACGTAAATATTTATTATCTCAGGGTCTGCTGGATCCGTAAAAATTAATGAAATCCGGATGTATTGAAAATCCCTAACGCGCGACTTGAAAAAAATATACATTTTATTATCAGGTTTCCGTGGCCCCACGTGCAAGGGCAACCGGAATAAACTGGGCCACCGGCGAGCGCGCCTACTAGAAGTGAACACGACTCATAAGTGAGAAACCTAGGTAACATCCTGGTTCGAGGTTTAAAGGGGATGCGACCTTCAATTATCAAACGAAACAAGTTGAATAATGATTTCCTTAATGGTTAATGATGCTAGTGCCGAAAAAGTCCTGTAAATATTAGGCTCATGCAATTCCTAAGAAGAATTAGGGACGTTATTCAAATGTTCTTACATAAGACACAAAGTCAAATGAATTTGAAATAGAGAAGGAATGTACTGAATGTAAGTATCAATATATATTGAATATCTCTTAATGGAATCAGTACTCAAAACCGTCTTCCCCTCATTAAATTCTTATGTCGGTTGCAGATAAATAGTATTCTAGAAATGACTATTTACTTAAAACCCGCATCCTTTCGTGATTGAGTTGACATTTAAGTCCACTCTCCGTAATTTGAAACAAAAATCTGGCCTCGTAATATAAAAAAATTAGCATAGCTATCTCATTTTTATCATTAATATAGCAAGTTTTATATGAGAACACAATTTATAGACAGAAGTGTATACAATATTGAGACACAACGCTGATTTTGATTATCACATCTGAATTAATTCATAAATGCTTATGAAAATTAAATAGACTCTGATGCAACTACACCAATATTTTATTTACTTTAAGACTAGATATTATTTTATATATAAGACCATTATTTTATACTATTTCTACATTAGCATATTTAAACCTATCATCTGAAATACATATTTTTACCAAATTCTCTGTATTATCAACTTTATTAATTTTAAGAATGACAAAGCCGTTAATATGGAATTACGATTGTATGACATTTATCCCACTATCTTTTATAATAGATGCGAAAATATTATTCTTGTTTCATCATTCCCTGTCATAATATACGAATAACTACTCAAGATCTACAATTATACGTACGCACTTAGGATATTCAGTTTCGCCATATTTAAATAGAGCTGTTAATATTATTACATCGATTCACTCTTTTTTTACCTTCAAGTCTTCAAGAATGGGTAAATGTTTCCATGTACTGTCCTGTTCATATCATACAGGTTTTCATAGTGCTGTTCCAAATGTGTTTAAATTTTGGAACATATTATGTTACGATTCCACCACATAACACCCTATTTCGCACAATTGGTTCAGTTTAACTAAAAACCAGAAGAATGAAAATTATGTGTAACTTAACATCATGGTGAGAGCCAAATAATTAAGTAGAATTATTTCAAATGTGTAAAACATGTTATAGGATTTTGGAATTTTCTCAATCTATCGTAAATTCAACACTAAGGTATAAGGATAATGGTAGGAGATCCATGGTGCAATTAGGAGACCTGTAAATGGACGAAGAATGGTATTAGAACTACGTCTCGTGATTTAAAAAATTATAGATATTAATCGTAAAGCAGTTATGTATCAAGAGAGCCGTTCAGGGTTGCAACTATTTTAATGATTAATTAAGTAGTCACTAACGTAGTTAATTTTATTTAAATTAAGTCTTTTTCTCAATATATATCACTCGTTTATTAATAATCTCTCCATTTTTCTTATTTTTGTATCTTTTTCTTCATGTATTATGCCTATTCCTTATAAAGAGTTCTATTCTGTGATCAAAAGAAGAAATTTTACTAGCATATAGGATTAAGTATTTTGCGAAGTTTTAATCTCAATTTTTACTGCACCTTGTTTCATGTACCTTATTATTAAATTCAATTCCCTATTAATTGCATTATATATCTGGCTTATGATAAAATGAGTCAAAGGAAAAATTCCTGTGAGCTCTGGAGTTTATTTATCTTATGGTCCATATTGATAAAAATTAGTTAGTAAAAAATAAATTAATTGATAAATAATGAATTACCTTGAAAATATGTTCACTTAGAAGAGTGATGAACCCTAAATAATTAAATTAGATTCACTAGATTAGTGAATGAATGAGACTGATGAAACGAGCCAGTAAGAGAAATAATTAGAAAAGTGGAAGACCTGTCATAAAATGATATTCGCATCCATCTACAGATTTTTACCTCACATTAGCATGTATATTTTTCAGATATTTTTACTTTGGCTGGTTTCTCAGTATCTATACATATTTCTTCATTGAAAATTTGAGATCAACCAATAAATATTAGTGTTAACATTTATTAGTTGATTGATTATAATAAATAAGGCGCTAAATAAGAACTCTTTGAAGAAACATGCATACATAGAGTCACAGCTGGTGATTATTAAGCGTATACAAAAATACAAAGAAATTTACGGAGGTAAAATTATTAGACGATGGTTCATATGTTTATATTTTTGAAAAGCATTGAACGCGGTCAGGTAGCATAAGTAAAATATATACTGACTTTCCGTACGTTTTTGGAATATTGTTACAGCTATCCTCTTTGAAGAATTAATCATGTAGAACTGCAAGTTTAAATTGCTTATATATGGATGAAGAAAAATACATTGCTCTTCTACGTGCTTCGAAGCAAGGGATTCGAGGCATGCCTTATTTCTTTAGTAGTTAGCTTGGTAGGAGTACATTGCATGCTCTAAAGACGGACCCTCAAGATCCATTAGTAGAGTAACAACTGCGGTACAATAATTCGACGTGCCCTGAGGAACATTTCGACTCGAATGAGCATCAACTATTGAGGAGAACAAAAGAGACTAACACTAACATGGCTGTTGCGGAGATAGCGATGACCTCAGATCTCTAATACCCCTAAACAGAAAAAAACAACAAAGAAAGGGACCGCTGAAAAACATCCAATGACCCCTTCTCCGACGCCGCTCTCAACGCCTAATGCGCCCTTGTTTCAGATGCTGATGGCACGCGATTACTAGGCTGTTCAATAAACTCAACAAGAGCCAAACTACCCCGTTTTCCTTGAATCCACCTTTTGAATAAAACGTAAAAGGCAGAAGGAAGCCACCTTAAAAATCCGCCGCCACACCACCAGCCCCACTTGGTTCTTATCGTCCCGCCTTTACCGTCAACTCCCCCCGTAATACTCCTCAACCCCTTTCCGTTACTCTTATTTGCATGAACCTCCCTTGCCACTCGCCCGAACAGTCCTTCCCCCACACCGCTCAAATACCATCATCGTCCGCATTCCTAAAATAACCACGGAGGGAGTAAAAAAAAAGGCGGAGGAAAAAAAAATTGAGTACTCCCCCCCCCCTCCCAACCTTATGCCTCCTCCCCTCTCTCTCTATCTCTCTCTCAAGTCCTCGATTTCCTGTGGTGCTTTTAGCACGGCGCGGATCTCCTGAATCCGTCCCCATGGAAACCCTTTCCTACCACGTCTCTCCAGGACTGCCAACCCACCCACACACACCCCCTTCCCTCGCCCCCGGGGGTCGACCTCAAACCTCGTGTTCGCCTCACGCGTGGCGAATTCGCCAACAACCGCCCCTCGCCCAAGGGTCTCTTGACGTCGCTGCCAGTCAGTCGAAAAAAAATTACATCGCACAACGAGCTACACTCACTCTCAAGTTACACACCCCAGAGCAATATCTACCGAGGAGAGGAACTTGATTTTTACCAAATCTCAAACAAAGAAAAGATGGTAAGGTTTGAGTAACACTAGAGCTGAAGATGAGGGGTGTGCAGTGATGATGACCTTACCTTCAACTGCAGTTCTTATACAAAAGAAACGGCATCCATTATTTTATTCGCGGTGAAACATCCTAACATTTAAAAGTTTATGAATGATCAAAGGTCGTTTTGAATAATAAATGTACATTAAAAGTAATAAGTTTATAACTATTTAGACTAAATTGTACATGATAGGAAATTAAAAATTTGTAGGCTACATAAATAAATAATTATTAAGTAGCAATACGTTTTCTCTCCGAGGAAAGCGGTTGCTTCAAAATAAATAAAAACTGTCTGTGGAGCCTAAAAAGTATTATTTTACCTATTATAATAAAGAAGATTCACTAAGATTAGCTTTAATCGTACGAATATACTAAAGCATAGGTTCTCTTGGTTCACGAGAACCCAAAATAATATTGCAAAAATTGAAAAAGAAACTACATCGGTGTTCTGTTTACCTCTGACAAATACTGCTATTGATTCTTGCCAACAGATACAGCTGTGATAATAATAGAAATACATACTTTTTTCACGTTTCTAATTTCTCATCTGATCTGGATACCGTGATGTGTAACATGTGTATTCTATATCTAATTCAAATGTCGGGAGTTCGAGTCCCCTTTAGCCGAATTCGTCGAAAAGTGTATTTTGTTTCAATTTGAGGGTGTGTTAAATGACTGTAATACTCGGCACACCATATAAAAATTAATATGTTAATATTTCATCAGTGTGAAGAAGCATACTCTCACATAATATTCCAACTAACTTTCTGTGATACTCATATATTTTAGAAAATTTTCGCCCTAAACATCGTAGATAAATGCCTTTATATAATTTTGATAACTATATTAATACTTCATATAGTTTAATGTATCTGATACACTAATATTTTATCGGTGAAAGTAACTAATTTCCCCTACTGTTGTTCTCGCCTACTAAATATTAGAAGGATGAGCTTACGTTGCAACTACAACCATAGAGATAAGAATATCAATTTTATAGATACCAGACTCTGTCTGTGGTATACCAAAGGAAGAGAACTAGGTCTAGGCAGAGAACGATTAAATCTTACTACGCTATTTAATGAGATAATAAAAGTTAATTCACCCATTCTTAAATGACGGTCCATATTAATTGAAAAATGAATCTGTAGCCTGTGCACTTCGGTGTTGTTGCATATAGAAGCGCGGGGAAATATTTTCAATAAGGAGGGTAAGATTGGTCAAATGTAATAAAGACCGGAATTCAGATCTTTAATCATTAATTACACCCCAAATATGGTATTATTTGTCAAACACATTGTAGGAATGAAATAAAACTTCTGTGGAATCAGCAAGTAATGCAGTTAGGCAGAAAACCAAATGATGAATGATATAGAATTTGCAAAGTATACCTCCTCGATGGATTAATTCCACCAAGAAAAAAAAAGATAATTAACTTTTAATTTTATTAACATGCCATAATATCGATTAAGTCACACGTATTTCAGTTTATATGTTGATAAGGGCATAATATATGGTGAGCATCAAGATTAAGAAAAATTCCTAAGTACTTTGGAGGAGGATAGGCACAGATTTCTCAAAAGCTAATGGGTACTTTTTTCTTTGGTAATACTTAGACTATTCGTGATGGGTATCATTTAGGCTGTAAAAAATCCAATTTTCCTAATAACACGGAATAGGAATATTGCACTATTCGTGGGCGATGCTATAATATGTACGATCAATCTTAATGCTCCATGTTGAGCAGTATTTCTTCACCTGGGATACACGCCCCACTGTGAATTCGTGAACTTCTTATGGTGATTCTTAAGACGTTAAAAATAAAATATATCGTTTATTTATAGTTGATGCAACGACAGAGTAAACGATTATTTTTTGTGTTGATTTTGGTTATTATTTTGGCACAATGATGTTCCATTTAAAATGCATATATATTTTTAGTGTGCGAAACCCAAATTTTCCTCTTAGTAATAGATAATGTTCTTTATCTCTGGCAAAGGGGTATGAGAGTAAAAAAATTGTGAATTCAAAATTAGTCTTGATGAATGATTATAACTAAGTGGAAAAAGACTGAAATACAAGGCTCTAAAGCCTAAATTCGAATTTCATAGACGGTGACATGGAAATTTGGCGGGATATTAAAAGGAAAAATATTTTTCAGATTCTGAAATGTCTTCCACTAATTAGGTCACGGTTGATTTATAGCCGAAGGAGTAATGCTGCACCGAACCACGAACGGTAAGAGGTTTTATATATTTCCAAACGAACATTTCTTCTCTTTTTCATTAGACTAAGATACATTTTAAAAATTGCTTTTCCTTGTATATTACTGCGATGAGTCACAACTCCTATTAGACATTCACTTAGGAAATAGTGACCATATTTTATTAAGTCTAACCGCTCATGAAATAAAAAAATTCTACAAATTATGAATGCATGAAGAATATTAATCGGCTCCCATTCTTGTCGGTCAGAAAACATTTGATTTAATGGATGTCATCCTTGCCGTATAATAAATAGCTTGCTTTATAATAAAAAAGGAAACACTGACATAAGCAATATAATGGATGATATCTTCAATAATTATTTTCTAGCGAGTGAGTCACACCTCGTAACTTTCCTCCAAAAGGTGGAGTACTCAAACTCCAATCTGTTTCTCAGACAAAAAAATAGAATGAAAGTAGTAAAATAAACATTCCGCATAATTTTAACTTGCAAATTTCGTCCATAAAATAACGAATTCAACGAAAAACAAATTTCAGACATGTTTACTCTCAGACGAATCTGACATTTAAGACACTATGCTTAGCTACGGCCACTTTTAATGCAAAGTTGGGGCAAATTAATAATAAATGAAATATCACAGGATCACACACGGATCTTGTATGGCCAATTCAGTGATCACGAATCAACTTTTAGTCATAAATTTGAATATTAAAACCAAAATTTATAAATGTCCTCTTTTCTGCGCGCGTTTTTCCACTCTATATCCTACCGTACTCGTTCTACAGCATATCTCAAGCACGCAAAAGATAATACGATCCAGTTGCAGCATCTGCCTCTTCTACTGACCTCGTTTCTAAACAAGCTTAAGTAATGCGAACCGAGAATGTCGTAATAAGTCAATTCAACACCGCGAATAATAAAGCCACTCATTGTTCGTGAACTGACTGAAAAAGGGAAGAAGGAAAGTTTCAAAAACCTATAGATTTAGCGAGACCGGGTAGAAAGGAAAACAAAGCAAAAAATCGGAGTCAAGGCTGTTATATGTGTAAGTTCTATCACTGGGAGCGTGAAATGATGGACACTTCCCACAATTCAAAAGTAATAAAGACAGACTACGCTGTAGGATTTCGCATCACCGACGATCGGAGAGAGAATGAGAGAGACACTGCGATAAACTAAAAATGGCATCCCTTCAATTACGGATTCCAAAACTCAATGAAGCGTGTGATTAACACCCGGCCTTGCTCCCTTGCTGCCACGGAATTATTCCTTCGGAGGGAAAATTATTGAGGCAAACGAGAAAGGTATTTTCAATTGACGTAATGTGCGAGCTCTTCAGGTGGTTCGGTAATAAATGGCTAATGTCTAGTTCTTGGATCTTGTTCGATTTTTACAATTAATATATTTATATCCTCCTCCCCAACATTGGGTCATCTATTTAAAGGGGATATTTAAAAACGATATATGACGTAACGCTTTTTTCAGTGATGAGAAAAATGTATATTTTTACAAATAATGGGATCATTTACGTGGAATATACATCTTTTATCTTAAAATCCAAGTACGGATGGGGAGACATGTATTTGTCAGTAGTGAATAAAATTGTGGTATTGAGTTTCAATATCTGGGGTTATTTAGAAGACGGATTAATTTCAATGAAATGGAAGTACAGTAAATATGTCAAAAAATGAATTACTTATTACCAAACTGAATATTGACTGCCATTATAAAAATACTCGTTATAATTATATACAAATAAAAATAGAGCAGTTAGAATGCTGGCACCTGACAAAAATCTTAAGAAGATACCTAGATATAACTTAGAGGAATGAAAAATTTATAGCAATTTCAATTTAATTATTGTTCGACATATTTAAAAAATGTAAGTAATGTGATTTATACCTAATTTCTTTTTCGATTGGGATGAATTAATGATTATCATCAACCAAAAATATTTACCAGACGGCTAAAGTAGACAAATTAAGATTGAATGAATGAAAATGATGATGAACATAACTTATTTCTTTGTGCAACATAGCTTTCGTACAAAACCTTGGCATAGCACATTTCAGCAGACGTCAATTTATTGCGAAATATATATCGTGTAATATATTATTAAGGAAGTATAGTTTTTTTACATCTCTTTGAGAATAATAGAGATGAATATTTTTATTCCATGCTTGGTGGAAATAAGGTAAACAGACATCATCAGTACGGACCTTTTCTTTTCGCTTTCTCAGAAGAGTGGAAGCAAAACCATTACAATCTTTTGTGAGAAAAGGCCTGTGTGATGGCGTTAAGGGGGAAGGGACAGATATATGAACACACCTGCTGGCTGAGAAAACTCTTGAGATATAAGGGCGGGGTGGAAAAAAAGAAAGCCAAGTACGGATTGAGCAGCCAGGGGTTCGGGAAATTTTTGTGATGGGCCTTTCAAAGGAAAGGAAGAAGAATGAAGGATATGGCGGAAGAAGAAACAGACACGAAGAGACACGGATTGGTGGATAAGACGGTGCGTGATTAGTTGGGATAAAGAAGAACGGTAAAAAGGTGGGGGGGGGGAGGGCGCACAAAGAATGAGGTTCCTTTAGGGGTAAAGGCGGTAAAGGACAGGAAGATACGGCCCGAGCAAAAGCGGGGAAGGGTAAAAAAAAATCACCGTTGAAGGCGGGAAAAAAGAAGAGGTATGATCAGAATATATTCATATTTAAAGAAAATATGTTCGTAGAAATAGAAAGAAAAACAAAGAGGAGTAAACGGTGGCAGTTGGATAGGATACTGAAACGGTTACGTATCACTTCTGGGGGGGAACAAAAATCGCATAAAAATATGTGGGACCTAAATAAAACACGAGAGGTTTATCCGAATCCGAAATACGAGACTTACCAAGACGAAAAACACGGTTTTCATGCTGACACATGACACTATAGAAAGGGAATACTATCATAAATGACGCCGTGAAAGGAAATCGAGACTCATTTTTAAACTTTGGCCACCCCACAGTGAAAACGAGTAATGGTCGCCTTGCAGATCTCATCGAGATGTAACTCTCATCAACATAAAAGGTAAACAATGCCTTATTGAGACTTTTTTTTAGCAAGGCTATTAAGACATAAAATTTATATTTTTATTTATACATGTTTACTTGCTTGGGAGTGTTTTTACATATATGTTTTATAAAAAATCATTTGACCAATAGTGTTCGTTCTTTCAACGACAATATCAGTCATGGTCTTGAGTAATCTATTTTACCCCTGGGTGCCTAAAACTATCTTTTCTTCGTTCATTTTGACTTAATTCAATATTCTACACGGCCTCCGTTGTTTAACCGTTCCAATTAGATTTCTCATGGTTCATTTCGTTTCTTATAATTTCGACGACTGAATTCCAACGTTTTCCTCCACTGCTATTTGGTGTACTCTATATTGTTCCTGTTTCAAATCAATTTCCTCTCATTAGGAAACCATATCCACATCCCCACAATACAAGTCTTTTTATAGGTGATTTCATGATAATCTGATTTTATTAATAACTACTATTCTAAAATACTCCTGTTTTTTTAGTGCTGTCAGTAAC
>WURS02079594.1:0-24312 GCA_011762765.2 Rhinocypha anisoptera | reverse complement strand
GGGGGAAGGGGGAGGGGGAGAGGAAGAAGGAGGGGGGGGGGGGGGGGGGGGGGGGGTGAGGGGGGGGAGGTGCAGCAGGGAAGGTGGGGAAATAGAGGAGCGCTGGGACACATGCCGAGGAAATAGAGTGCACGGGGAGGATTAGTGTGTCGCTAGTTACTCGCAGGATAAATGCGTGCCTTTGAGTGACAAGCGAGGAGAAGGGGTTTACGGTGACAACTTCAGAGGTGGGTACATGGAGGACTAAACCGTGTTATCTGCTCGCCGAACGCATTATAATCGCAAGAGCAATAAATATCTTTGAGAAGCGACGGCTGACGATAAACACAATTATGTGATAGCATTCTACGGGAACTAGATAAGGAAAAAGACACACTAAATGTAAGCACCTACACGAATTACTCTTTTACTGCTTTCCTCAAACTTTTGAGAAAAGTTCTTTAAAAACCCATAGGTTAATTAAAATATCTGAAAGAATCCATATCAAAATTTTTCTTTGCCTAGGAACGTTCGTGATTGTGTGTTCACTATAATAATAAACAAAATATGTATGACAAGAAAATTCAAAACACAGGACATGAATTTTCATATCCTAATACATGTACATGTTATCGTTAGTTCCTTAAGATATTTCTACTTGCATAATTGTGATAATATAATATCCAATTATTCTTCCCACTAAAGTGAGGATATAATTAGATATGATCAACTTACGAGGGAACTTTAAAACAGACCTAAATTGCTTTAAATTATTAGGGGTTTGAAACGGAAACCCTCATAAAAAATAAAGAGAAAAGAGTTGAAACTAATCGGTTAAGTAATTTAATACATTTATACTCATGATGTAGCCTTTAATAACCTTAGTCTTACGGTACCCCGGATTCACATCAAACATGATGATAGGTCAAATTGCACTTCGCTCTTAGTACAAACATTTTTAGTATACGTGAAGTATGGGAAGCGTTAACTGAAATGAAACAATTTCCACTTCTCTTACTGTAGATATGAGAAGGAAGAAATTGGTATATGGAACGGAAAAATATGAACTCGGAAATTGCCAAAAGCCGACACTGAGTTACTGAGTGGAGGAGATAGCAGCAGGGATTGCGGGAATGAATTTCAAATGTGTGGAGTGCAAAGTGGAGAAGGGAGGTAGTGTTTGAAGGCGGTGAAGGAGAGAAGGAGAGAAAGAGGCGCCTTGGAAGCCGAGAACGACGAATGGGAAAGACTTGGTGTGAGTTTATGTGTGGAAGCCATCGGATTGAAGAGAAGTGGGAGACCCGGAGCGTAGGATGTTGGGATCGGCGGTGCGGGGAAAGAAAAACAGCTTCCTAGAGACGCGAGCCTCGCCGACGCATTGTCGTCTGCCATTGTTGGAATATCTCCAGGTCAGTGCGGGATGGCTGGAAAGAGGAGAGGGGGCGGATTGAGCGGTGGTCCCTCTCCTCCACTGCCCTTTCTCTCTCTGTCTCTCTCACTCTCCGTGGAGGGAGCCGACGAAAGGGTTTCGGGGTCCTGTGGGAAGGAAGGGGGATTGATGGAAAGGGTTTTGTTGAGGAGGAAGACGGAGAGGGTGAGAGAGAGCGAGGGAGATAAGAGAGGGAAGAAAAAGGAAGTAACGGAGTGTCGGTTGGGGGAGACAGGGTAAGAGAGTGGGGGGAAAGAGAAGTCAGTGAAATAATAAAAGCGAGGGGAAAAAAGAGAATAGGGCAGGACCCAAGGGCTAAAAAGATGTGGGGGACGGTGGGTGGGGATGCTAAGTAAATAAAGGATTTTTTTAAAGAAAAAGGGTTTTCTCGTCCGTCTGTGAGCTTTCCTACCCCACTACCCCCCTTGGCTACCCGACCCCTCGCGCGTCCCCTCCGTCCTTCTATCCGCGCCGCGTTTCTCTTCTCTCCCAGGCCCAATCCCCCCCGGGGACCTTTCTGCCCCCACGACGTTGTCCTCACCCACTACCATTCTCTTCTTGCCTCCCCCCACCCCACACATCCCCCTGAACCGCCACCACACGAAATCCACCCTCCCCATCACGCAGAAAGTCCTTCTTTCTTTTCCTTGCTCTTTCGAAATCTCCCGCTTTGTTGGAGGGAAAATGGAATTTTTTTTCGTTTTTGGAATTCTAGTGGACGGCGCGCGCGTATATGAAAAAGTTTCCATAAATCTTTGATGTCTTTTTCGCGGAGCAGGATTTCGCTTTTTCGTCCGCAGCCAAACTTTTATGATTCCAAACCTAAGCGGTGCTGGTAATGGTAATTATCGCAGTCCCCTTGATGTAGCCGGCCTCAATTCCTATGAATAATATATGAAATGGGGGATGGAGCGAAAGAATAAGTAGTTCCCCGCCCTTGAGTTGGAGTCGAGTCAGCACCCAAGAGGGCGGAACACGGCCGCGGGGGTGCACAAAACAATGTTGAGCGTCGAAGTAACTCGCACACTCTAAATGACTAAGCGGCTCAATTCTGAAACCAAATAAACTCTACCCTTTAGGCTTTAGTATCTTATATTTAAGACTATTGGAATAAAGTAGTTTTCTTCATTATCCAGATTGACCACGTACTAGGTAATCCAATATCAGTTCAATACAATTCATTAACATATGCAACTCGTAACGAGGACGAACATATGACGGGGATATTACGGGGATATATGAAGGGAATACCTCCGTTGTCGTCGAGGTCGGTATTTTTGCCGTTAAATGGTCAACTGTACTTGCATAGTGCACATATAAATTAATTTTCATTATGGAGTGGGAAAATTAAAACATTTGTCATTCCACTTGATATTTTTAATACACGATCCGGGTTTCAATACATAGTATCATAATCAGGTCATGATACTATGGTCGTGTTTTAAAAATATCAAGTGAAATCACAAGTAATTTAATTTTAATTCTTCATTATGGATAGATTCCACATAGTGAAAGCCTGAAAGCATTTATTTTCATTATTTTAAAATTCGTTAGCTCAGTTAAATAAATTATAAGTCACCGAAAATCTTACATCAATGCCATTTGTATTACTTAATTGGAAATCGTGATTGAAATAATTTCAATATTTCAAAGTAGAACAATGTCAGTGATATGGAAGAAGGTTTCATAAACACGTTGTTCCCAATCCATTGACCATATATGGATTGCTCTGAACGGAATGAAAGTTCTGAGGAATGGATGACCAGAACTGATTTGGATATCAAACCACACTACAATAATAAAGGGACTGAAAGGAGTGGAAGACTTCCAATCGCACAATGTTAACCGTCTTAACCTTTTTAATAGGCCATTTGAACCAATACACATTTTAGTCAATTTTCCCTGTTTCCCCATCTCTAATACACCAAACTTTTCCATTCAGCAATTTTTCAGATATTTCATATTCATTTTATCTATAAATATTTAACAAATATTTCATTTAATAAAAATAATATAAATTACATATATATCTTAGCATACTAATAAAAGAGTTATCATATTTTAATATTCAAATTTCAAATTAAAAAATAACAAACAAAAATCCAATATGTACTACAGATAATGCCAAGCCAATATGCTCAATGTTATGAAAATTAATTTTGAAATCCAGTTGTGATCGTTTTATGAAAACATAATTTAGTTTCATTTTTTCTTCAAAGAAAATCACTGAAAAGTAAATAATAATATTACTCTTAATTACCAAGTTTTTAATCATTTTTCTATGTCATAATCACATTACAGGCTCTTTCAATCGCAGTTCCATAATTCCATTCAACATAAATAACAAAGTTCTGTCATAATTGGGTGAATAATGAAGTACTAATTCAATTTTAGAGCTCATTTAAAAGTCAATTTCATGGTATCAAAGGATACAATACTCCTATGAAAATATGTATAGTCAATTTGCTTTGTATAGTCGCTTTGGGGCACAACGTTATGACACGGATGATTTGAGTTGTATGTCACCCGTTAGTTTTGTCTATAGCCCTACAGAAAAAGTGATTCAAACATTTGTTGAAAGAAATAACTATAAGCCAACAATTGTTGCCTTTTTATAAAAATTACATAATGTTATCTCCCTTGTTTACATATATATTCTACCTTATCGAATTTAAAATATTTGCATAATTTTTTACTAATGGAAGATAAATAATTTTAAGGCATGACTATGGGTGACTGTTTTGCTGGATAGTGTTTTCAAATCAGGTGGCTCACATTTCATTTACTCTTGGTTAAATAAACTCTTTTCCATCCTAAAGGTTTTCTCAGTAGGCAAGACGGAAAAAAAACCTTTTTTTTTTTTCGCTTGAAATTTGTAGGTGATTCGCGAAGCTCATATACCTAAATTTAAAGTGTGTGTCACGCGAGATAAAATAAAATTAAATCGACTTCAGAAGGTAATAAACAAAGTCAATATGGTACGGTATGTTCCTTTCGAATCATTTCCTTGCTTTTGGCAGCGAAGATCTGATGTTAACCCTTCAAACTCATTCTCCTCTCCTCAGCCACGTTCCCCTGCCTGCCCACCCACAGTCTAGAGCGAGTGGGAGCAGGCAGTAAAACCGTCTTCCTCACGGCTCCAACGCTCCCCAGAATACTTCTCCTGTAATCATTTGGAAGGAAAGAAGGGTTGAAAGGAAAGACCTACGCGCGACGTGTTTTTCGATTATTTTTTTCGTGTTCGCCTTAAGTTCCTCGTTTTTTTTCCCCTCTGTGCTCTCCCAACGGATGGATACCCTCAAGCTTCTCCTGGAAGGGAGTCAAAATGCGGCCAGAATGGAAGGGGATTCGAAGAAAAGAATAAAGGGATCATATAAACGGGTCCATTAAATACATCTAGAGGACACCTTATTTTTTCCGTGCGTGATCATTTGGGATGATTCTGCGTGGCATTGGCGTTCTGTGCCCCAGGGGCACAGACGTCTGAGACCATAAAGAAAACAAAATCAATAAAGAATTCATTTGGCATTAGTTCCATATCATTTGATTTGAATTTTCGCGCAGACTTCGGTCTAAAATACCAACAGTTCCCCTTTTATTCTTAAGTTTAATTTTCAATGACTACCGGGAAAATGTATGGAGAGTTTGATCATCATCGCAAAGGCAGATGAGTAGATGTTATTCCAACTCAAAAATAAGCAAATTTTGGATATAAATAATAAAACGATATAGATAATTCCGTTCATTTTGATGCAAATTTAGATACAAAAAAGTTTTCCTGAGTTAATTTAAGTAACAACATATATATCTAGTCTTAGTAAAGGAAAATTTTCTGGTATCACACGGTGGAACTGCAATTTGAAAAAAATCAAATCCAATTGGACAAATTATGAGTCCAAATATTATTGTTTGTTAGTAACCTAGGATCCATTTCTCCACAAAGTTAAAGAATTGAAGATTTAAAAAGATTCAGTGTGCTGCACCTGTGAACTATTTTTGTACCTGAGTATATTTTTGAGCAAGCTAGGTCTTTAATAATCTTTTTTTATGTGGACGTACAAAGTGTTTATATGTTTTTTATTTCTTATTCTCAGTAAAGTATCAAAGCGTAGGTACAGGTTTTTTCTTTTGAATAATTTTCTTATTTCTTTTCTTCTGAGACCTCTGATGAAACTTGTATATTTCACATATAAATTCCTAAATTATTTCAAGTATTCTCTAGAAAGGTGATTATATTCATTGCTATATAATTCTTATAAAATGGTAATACTATATAAAATTGAGTTTTCCCTAAAATGTAGTAAATCACGCAAAACAGATTAATTTAAAAATGGACAGACTTTTACATATTTCTGCTTGAATATAGTTTATATATTTATATATATACAGAAATGATCAAGTATCTCCAGTGTCCAAGTTAAAATTTACTAGATGTTTCTTAAAATATTGGAATGATATTTGAATTAATTATTGATATGATGGCACATGAAATGTGTCTTCAGCTGAATTTTACAGTCCTGTCTAGCCAGTGAAATGCAACATTGTAAATTGAGGATATTCGGGTTAAATTTTTACTTGGTTTCAGGTTAACTTAGTGTTCATAGAACATTTCTTATATTTTATCTAAAAAACTTTTTCCTAGAAATAAATTTTAAACCCCCTCTATAGAGTTTCTTTCATTTGTTCCTTCCGTGCACGGAATATATTTCTCAGAAATCGAGACGACATATGATAGATATTTCTAATCGCCCGCATTTTCAAGTCACTGCTATCACGAAGGAGAATATAATCAGTGAAAGATTATCTGAAATAACTTTAAAATTATTATTCATACGCTTAGAAAGTGATAGACAATTTGGCAGTCGATTATCCTATTTGTGATATCATTTAAGTTCTAAATTATATTTTTGTTAGTCAATTTTGTTTGTTGAATGAAAAGTTGTTAGTATTTCATTAGGCAAGGAAAATAATTTTGTTCGTGTAGAAGTTATAGTAGCTTTTGTTGTTCATGAAACAAGATAAATTTCTCACGTAATGAAATTCTTTAGGAGTATTTTCATTGCTTCTCTTTGAAGAAAATAATGATAGAAAAATGGTGGCAAATGTTTTTGTTGAATACCTAAAAGCTACTTCACTCAGCGAGAATAAACTTAATTTTTTTGAGTTACAGATGCGTTGTTGGCCTAAAATTTTATTCCCTACCATGTATCTCGTCCTTTGTGTATGCAAAACGCCCGAATGCCGTCGAAGCGTAAACATTGCACCACGATTAATTCCAGTTAACCAACCCCGGTGGTTAAGTCGAGATTCAAAATTCAGCGAGGCGCTCAGCAGAGGGACGAACTGGTGGACAAAGGGAAGGCAATATCTCGCCTTGAACGGAGTAAACGCTCGCAAATGAGCCGTGGCCCTTGGAAAACCCATTTGAAATGAACTCCCCGGGCTCACGCTTCTCTTACTTTTAGCGCGTGAGCCATGTCATCGCCTTTCGCTCGTGGAGTGCATTCTGCTCACGTTCTCCTGTCCCTTTTCCACCCCTGTCCCCATCCCTTCTACACTCACTGCTTCGCCATTCTACCTCGCAGTGGCAACCTCACTCCTGAAATACCAAATCGTCTTCATTTTCACCATTCATGTACTCTTTACTAGTTATTTCTACAACCCTCACACAGAAATAAATAAGAATGAACAATTGAAATAAATTGCTTTAAGCTAGGACCAAGTGTCTGAAAAGTCAAAACTACGTAGCGTCAATTGTGTCAAGATGCAAGAAAATGGCTAATATGAATTTTGCAAATGGTAGTATTTTGTGAGAAAAAAGATATCGACTGCTCTGCTAAAGCTTTGCGTATTGCTATACTGATACTGAAACATACTCCTTCACTCCTTTGTTTGAAGGTCCTTATTTCACTGCCGATTCGGTTAGCCTGGTAGGTAGCGTGCTGGATGGCTACCCCATAGGTCTCGGGTTCGAATCACGCACAGGGGATCTGTGTTGTGTTTGTCCAGTTGGGTTTTTTTACATGAATTGAAGAGGTGGGAAATGACCATAGCCGTTAAAGCAGCCTACAAAACAAAAATACTACTACTACCTTACTTCACCACGGAACATTAGTTCACCACGCAAGTTAAATTTTCAATAGCATTTATAAAGCAGCTAAAAGCAACTTTGGACATCAACACATTTGGAGAATTAAAAAAAAGTTATCCGTTGAAGCAACACAAGTTTTAAAAAAGTCGTTCTCGTTATAAGTGAAAATGATTATACCCATTATTCAAATTTAGAATGGTCAAGTAACTGTTTCCCAGAAGAAAACTGGAATCAGTGTGTTCAATTTTACATATATTATACCAGTGAATTACATAAGTCACTCTTAAGTAAGTCACTTTTATTAAAAATCTGCCGAGAGGGGATTTACGGAGATTTTCTCTTGGCTGTCGACCTCCATATTTAAACGCAAGAAAAATTACCATTTAAAATTAAAAACTACCATTTAAAATTACTATTTGTAGAAAAATTATCATTCTTAACATTGTAGAAATAACCATTGTAGAAACGTTACCAATTAACAAAAAAACAACTATTTAAAATGGAAAGAAAAACATTTTAAGTTAATGGTAATGGCAGAGATCGAGTCTTTTCATCTGAGAATCGAGATTCATGGTATACTTTTCCACTCGGTAGCTATCACAACACTCAGTGTGTCTACGCAATTGAAATTAATTGGCCTATTAACTTTTTAAAAATCTTACTTTTTTCTATTTAAATACCAATGTTTCAAAGAAACTTTTTATTGAACTAAAATAACTAATAATTCCGCGTCGGTTGAATTGGCTACAAAAAAGTATTTTCCTTAAACTAATTTTTTTAATGCTCTTTCAAATTTTCAACAAAGAAGGTGATACACTCACTATGGAAGAACGGGAGAACACAATGAAAGAAGTTATGCATTAGCTGACGGAAAAAATTATAGCTGAAAGAAGAAGTGGATATCGGAAATATTTTTTAAGTAGCTCCTTTACAATAGTCCCGAAGAAATTGTTGGTAGGTAATTATCATCTCTATCTATTATTTTTAGGTAATATTCATCGTCTAAGTTCCTCTTCAATGACTTCTCAGAAGGATCCCTTATTGCCTTGGCAGCTGACGAGTGATTACACATTTTTACCTTGGTCAAGAGAGTTCTGATTGGCTCACTTCTGACTTGATATGTTTACGCTCCTTTCACTTTGAGACTCTTTAGGGTTGATTTTCCATGCGTTTCTCGGATTGTAAGCCAATTTCTCAGTTAAAGTTTTTTTTTCACTAACTCTAAATACTATTATCGCTTTCACCACGAGGTCCTCTGAGACGGGAATGATTTGTGAAATGTAATTCATTTTACAATTTGAATCGATCCATTGTCTGAACAATGCAAACATTTATGAGTGGCGGCTTCTTGTTCATATGGCCCTTTAATAAATTTGTATATTACCTTTCCTGTCTGCCCTGTGTGAACTTGACACACTCCAATGTATATCTATTCCCTCATGGTATTGAGTTTTATCGTATATCAATGCTGGTGGTTTCGAAAAATGATTTTACTAAACTGCAAGACATTTGAGGTTCCAACTATATTCCACTTTTCCATACGGAGATCTTGATATTATAATTCTGATAAGGAGGTTTTTAGGTTTCAATTAGTTTGGTTAGCTTTCTTTTCTTCACTTACATTTAATGACCATTGTATAGACATATTGATGCGAGGTTTTACTTCGATTCCATCCAGATGTGATTCAGGATCTATATTTTTCTCAATAATTAAGGTTTTTCAACACATGAGTTCAATTACATATGTCCGTTTCCTGAACACGATTATTAAATTTCCATTCTGAGTGAGGACTGAGGATTGGGGAGGCAGAGGCCACGGACACAGTAATAGTTCAAAGTGCATGTCAACATTCAGCCATATGGACGAAGAAATAGAAGTATATGACCACCTGGAGGAAGTTCTCAGCTAATTGAAAGGGAAAGAGTGCCCGATAGTAATGGGTAGTAATGGAGTAATTGGAGGATAAAACATTCGCTTCGAAGATTGACAAAAACCTGTTGACAGGAAAACAGACGAGCACAGAGGGAAGATGGAGTGACTTCAAAAAGCAATAGCGGAAGTATCAGACGAACAACTTACGAGGAAGAGAGCTGCCTCCATAAATCCATGGATAACTACGATGATAAGAGATATCATAGAAGAAAGAATAAAATAAAATAACCCAAGAATAAAGACGAGCAAGTCCTGTACTATAAATTTAGAAACCAAGTCATATGGGAATTAAAGTAGGCCAAGGAAAAATGGATGCTGGAACTACTACGAAGGATGAAACTATTGCGAAGAAAAAGGAAAACTTGAAGAATGGGAAAAAGGAGACATTATACAAGTTAGTCAAGGGGGTCTTTGGAGAAAGGAAATTGAATTTTAACAAGGTTAGGTATGTAAATTATGCTCATAGAAGACAAATACATTAAAAAAGGTGGCAAGCATACATCGAGGAATTGTACCGAGATTCGAAGCCTCTAGAGAAGGGCTTGTTGATAGACGAGGTAGGAAGTGGGCGCAGATGAGCGAGGGCCAGCCATATCAAGATCTAAATTCGATACACACTAGTGAATGACCTCAAGACAAAACAAAGCACCAGGAGTAGATATACTCAGCGGAGAAATTATATTGGAGGTTAATCTAAAGAAGCCCTGTTCAGAAAGATCAGGGATTGCTACGGAAGTGAATGCGTATATTATGCTTCGCAGAGTCCTGCGAATATTGAAATGGTTGGAATTTCGAAGAAAACGAGAGCAGGTAAAAGCGAAGAACACCGAACGTTTAGTTTCACACCATATACTTAAAAAATACTGACAGATCAATCAACCGGAAGATGGAGGGAAAAATAGAACAAAACCTATCGGAGAATAACTTACAATTAAGGAAGAAAGAGGAACCAAGAAATCAAGAAAATTCAACAAATCATGCATATAGATGAAATTGGATACTAATAAAATGAAACTGCAGGTAGTTATTACCTTAAGGACATGATATAGTTAGAAAGAATCAGCGGAGAAATTATCAAGCCCTTAGGAGGCAAATCTAAAGATACCCTGTTTGGAATAATCAGGGATTGCTATGAAAGTGGTAGACTGCCGGAGGGCTTTATGAAGAGTGAAATGATTGCTATTCCGAAGTGAACGAGGACAGATAAATGCGAGGAACATTGAACGCAGAATTTAACGCCACTTGCCCCCCAAATATTTACGAACACAATCAACCTGAGGATGGAGGGAGAAATCGAAGAAAACGTATCTGAGAACCAGTTCGGATTTAGAAAGAATAGAGGAACCAGAGAGATAGTCATCAACCTAATATATATTTGTAACAAAGTTCCAAATTCTATCTTATAATCTTTGTTGCCATGCCCTCTTATCCTCTACTGTCCTCAAGGTGAAGTAGCACCTTCCCTCCTCTCGTGATCAGGGCCAACTCATAACAGGGCCCTCATTTGATACCTACACGCGTAACTCACCCGTGTCTGCATTGCCCTCCTTCCCCTGATGACGCACACCCCCCTCCCCCCATTTCCCTCGCCATCACTTTATGTTTGTCTCTCTCTCTCCTTTCAGCGATGAATTATCCCATACAACCTGCCCCTCCCGTCCTCTACTTACGATTCTTGGAGCCATGGTGTTAGAAGGACAAGGAATTTAGGAAAGGATCGTGATAAAGTAACACTGCCACTCCTCTCATTCTGAGAATCACCGTTTCGTTAGCCGCCTTTCTGTAAAAGTCACATTTATAAATGGTGTTCTGCCCGTTATAAATTCATTTTCGATCAACCTTGAGATCCAAAACGTTTTAATGATCTCTTAAAGGAGAGAATAGTTTAAAGACCTGAAGGACGAAAAAGCAGTCAGTTTTCAGCTCCTTTATACGTTCTGACTCTCATCACTTCAATTTACAATTGCAATATTTCTTTCGAAAATGCCAGTTTATTTAGAGTTCTCCTTCTATTAAAGCTTTCAAATTGACTTGTTAGTAATTATTTCTCTCTATTTTCTTGTCCTGCTAAACTTAGTTGAAGAAGCTACTTATAATATTATGCTAAACAACACAGTTACATTCTAACACAAACTTATTTTTTTCAATCTTTCTTCATGGCAGCTCGGTAAAATCCTCCTGTCACAAGTATTCAATTCACCGAGGCCATTGTTTGGTGATAGTCAATAAAGATATATAATTATACGTATTGTTTATGTAATTGATTAGGTAAATTTAAAAATTACTCTCCACTGCGTCGAAGCGTCAAACCCAACCTATATCCTATAAGGTTTTCTTCGATAACATCGAATCATCAAGGTGATAAATTACTACTATTTATTCGTTGGCGTGTAATCTCATGATTAGCAATGAAATTTTAACTACTAGACCTCTCATGCGCTAGTCAATTGAAATGATGACTTTTTCTCTTGGTGTAGACATGAAATTTTATATAGACATATTTATTAGTTTTATTTTTTCCCTCAATCCCCCACGTACAGCGTTTATCAGGCCAATTTAAAATGGACATCCTAACAATGTTTTTAATAACAATGACGACTTAACCACATTCATGCCATAGGTGATTATAGAAAAATCCAAATAGTAGGAATTCGAACTTACGACCTCCGGGTATGCAGACGAGGACGTTACCCCGCCACCACCGAGGTCGGCAAATGTATATCCATGCAGGTATGTATATTCACACATATACATTCATGCATGAATATGTGAGTTTTCTCACTCCATGAATATGCATGCGTGGGCAAAGAAAATTCTGTAAATAGTCTATTAAGTGACTCTATGATTTCAAATCATATTAGAGGAAATAAATTTTTGGAAATCGAAGAAACTTTACTCTAGAAGAAATCGTCATATTTTCCATGTATATGCCTCTAACTTGAGAATGGTGGAAGGATCAAAGTAAAAATTCATTTACTTTAGTGGATTGCATTGGAAATAATGAATTCAATATCTCACAATACGTAGACATTAGGATAAGCCTCAATGTATTTCTGGCACACAATCAAGTTCATCTAGTTCATCTAGTTCAACCGGAAACATCGATTCCTTAGTATTTTCTTCGCCAATCACAACGCAAATGATGTTTTTCAGGGCATATAGAATACATTTCGTTAAAATAACCTACGTTGAAGTTTCTGCTAATATATCCAAATATACACCAAATGCATTAAAGTACTTTTTACAATTAGATTCTAAATTAATCAGATCATAGATAGATATATCGATCAGATGATGAAGTGTTAGCTCCTCAAATCCTGATATTGCGATAAACAAATTTGGAAGAAAAAATGAGAGAGGAAATTATATAATAAAGAAGGAATTTGGAGCAGTGCAAGATTGTAAGGACCTCATTGTTGAGTGTTCAAGGAAAATTTACTTATTGAAAAGAGAATTGAAGACAATATAGAAAGTCTTCATTGGAAATTACAAAGGTTAAACCGATAAACCAAAAAAAGGAGGAATTACAGGAGGTGTATGGTAACTCATCATTCCGATGGATAGTTGACTGCACTTCTCCATCCTTCCTCAGCTAACGTTTAACCTCTCACCTCCTCGCATATTTCTTTCAAACGAGTCACAACTAGCCTTAAAGTCTTGAAGGTATGACGTTAATCAGTTAAGGATGAACAATGATACCAATGCTCCGAAGCTCTCTGCTGTGTGGTTTTGAAGTTAACTTTCCACAAATTAGTCCCACGAAGTAAAAAAAAGAGATGGAATATAATTCGGGATTTAGGCACAAGGACATTAAGGTACTTCTCGATATGTATAACAATGCTCCGTCATGGCAGACTAGATGAGGATACCCCGATCCTCGGAATGTAATTACTCGGGCCTCGGGGTGGAATGCGAGCACCACCCAGTGAGTCCTGTTTTCCATTCTCTGACTTGGCGCAAACGGCCGTACGTTTCCCACTCCTTGAAGAAAAACTGTTAAAACTAATTACTTGCCGGAGAAAGAGAGAGAGAGGTGGATGGCTCCTATTTCCAACTCTGATTCCATCCGCCCGCCTCCCCGTGGCTCGCGTTTGTGTGCGGTTGGAGCTCATTCCTCGAGTTGTTTAAAGCGTGCGAAGCGAGAAAAGGCAAAAAAGAAATAAAGAAGTTACCTCAGCCGAGTCTCATCTTCCGCGTAATCCCGAATGGGAATCGGGGAACAGGGGTCCTTCAGCTCTTCTTTTAATTAAGGAAGCTTTGCTGGAGACTCCTCGAAGAATAAAACGGGGTGGCGATCTGTGAGGAATTCAACATTTATTTTTCATTAAATTCAACACGGAAGAACTTTAAATTTTTTATTTAGCCTCTTCGTCACCTAAATATTTTCTTAAATAGCTTGTATTAGTTTCATTGACGACAGGAAAGAGCCGTAAATAATTTACGCCATTTGTTTTAAAATAAATATTAATTAGTAAAATAGTATAAGAATCTTAATCGGAAAAGTGTATGCATCTGATCCAGTACCAAGTTTTAAGTAGTTTTCCTTTCATAATTGGCATGAAAAGGCTTATTATATATTAAATTTTATTTATATTAGAGTATATATATATTCAGGTTGAATGTTTCTTGTACCAATAAGTCATATTTAATTTCTAATACTAAAAAATAAATTATTAAAATTTAAAAATTACATGGACTGACATGTTTTCATTGATACCACATATCCATGAACTCTGTACATGTATATTCATATGTAAAATACTGTTTCAATATCTTTTATAACTTTATTTTTAATATATAATTTTTACGATATTATTATTGGTTAAAGTATAGTTTAGTTTTTTACTACTTCAAGCTCACGTATTAAAGATCATAATTAGGGATAAAAAATAAAACACAATTTCACTTTAATACGTATTTATTATTATTTACCATTTTTAATTTATGAAAAGAGTCAGAATAACGTACTTAGTAATCAAAAAAAGATAATAACGGTTTTTTATTAGTTTAACTGTTAGTATGATTTTGAGGTAAAAATAAAGTTGAAATATGAAACGACACATTCTCTTCTATATGCTATTGTGTAGTGACAGAACTATAATACTGTGAAAAAATATAAGGTCACTGTTAAATTAACGTAATGTTGTAAGAAAGTAATATAAACGCAATATGCAATGTTGACCATTTATCAAATAAAAATTTCTTCACCACGCGTTCCGCCTTTTAATTTGATGAACTTGGTTTCAACAGAGATGATACCGTTGATGCAGCGGTGTTATCTTTTTCAGACTATTTCCTAGAATTGTGGCCTCGGTCCTTTATTAAATTAAGGCCGCGTGTTTGGGTCCCTTTAGGAGTTTGCATACACAGTTGATACGTATCAAGGGGCCATGCCGTATTTGTATGTACTCTCTTCTGCGCCCCATCGATATCCTTGGCGTGCCTGAGCGGAACCTAAGTCAATTTGGATTCCGATTCCACAGTAAAATAAATGCACCAGTGTCTTGCCTCCCCAGCCCATAACTCCGCGTCCTAAAAGCTTTTGCCCTTCACCGTCCTGAAAGTAATATGCTCTTCTTTCCTTTCCGCCGAAACGACGTTTCTTGGAGCACTTTGGTTCCACTTCTGTGTATATCACTGCGAGATTACCGCCTCTTCTTTTATTTCATCCACCGAGTCCCTCGGCGTTTTACGTAACTCACGCGAAGCACGTGCGAAGTTTCGTATATATTTTTCAACTATTTTCCTTCTTGGCGTACTGGAAGGGATTCCACGATAGAAAGACAAGAGGCTCACTGTGAGAAGTTAGGTTACCCCAAGCGATAAGATCTCCAAGATATCCGCTGGAAGTTGGTCGTGACCGTAATAGTTGACTGTATTTAGTATATGTTGCACCCACGCCAGTTTGGATACGCTTCGATGAGTATGAAAAAGGGGACTTCTTGTCACGCCAGTGAAGGATTTTAGTTCTTGGAGTCTCGGCGACTCGTAGAAGCTCATTAGGTCTCATCGACATGCTCTAAACAATTTTATCAACTTAATCAGTTTAATCATAGTGACAACCAACATTTGAGTACTTGTTTATGTTATTACACTTTCTCTGCATTGTTTTGTAAAAATTGCCTAATTTTTCAATTTAGTATGATAGTTACCTTTCTTGCATTGAAGCACATTCTTTAGTAGTTACACTGGTGAAGTTATCCGCCTTAAGGTCCAAGTTTAAGAGTTTAAGTATAGCTATGTGTTTCCCCAGGTGGCTCATCGATGAAGTAGGATTTAAAGCAGGAAATGAAAACTAGTCCAACTGAAAATGTTTGATTAAGCATTCACTGGAAAAATAGTAATAGTGCAAGGTTAATTTACCGCTTTGACATCCAGTCCACATTCACGATTTGGACTATTAAATCCGTTTACAAATTTACTTTTGGAGGCTTCAATTTAAAATTGGATTCCTAAATATTGTTACTTGGTTATCAGAATCACTAGCTTCAGAAGGAAAAGTGGCAATAGACTATCATGGCCTGAGAAGGTTTTTGGCAATTGCTAGTTTTATGAAATTCAAGTTTATGAATGTAGAAAAAATGAAGGTAGAAAAAATTAAATGATCAAAACACTTGTTCATAGATAGAGGATAAGGAATAGGTGTGATAGGGGTTTGCAACTTGAAAAGCATAAAAAGAGTGCTCAGATATGGCATATCAGGAAGAGGTAAGATAAATAGAACGGTTAACTATTTTTACACAATTTTATACAAGAAAGCTGGGGAAGACAGCTTTTATGGTTGAAATATACGGGAATAATATCATGGAAACTTGAACATTAGCCTAACTGATGACTGAGATTTTCTAAACATCAATCATCTATTTAAATTCTATGTAGGATAATGCTTCTTTATAGCCCCAGGGTGGCACTTGGAATGCGAGAATAGCATTTGGAATTTGTGGGATTCCTCTCCGGTTACCCTTAAATTTCCTCCCCTTTTATCATTGATTATTTTATTCCTTAATATTCACCTCTTATAAGTATTTAGGTAACTCCGGTCCCAAGATTTGGTACTCCTGGCTCTTTCCGTTTTCCTTTCCTGCGATACCATGGGACAACGACAGGCGCTCAGCATCAAAAGGAATGGAGGGGGGAGCGAGCGGTAACGGGAACAGATTTTCGCCCTCGCGGGAAGGAGATTTCTTTCGAAGGAAGCATTCCAAAATAACTGAATGAACGCACCGCTTGGCTCTTTGCTTCGCCATCCATTGTCGCTTTCATCGCCACGCCGCTCCGCACACCGGTGGGCCAAGACAAAGGTTCATTCGGATCGCTCCGCCAGGCTCCCCCGCTCATAGCTTCACCGCTAATGCGGTCTTCCACTCGAAGTCCTTCAACAATTTTACCACATTTATGGATACCATAGATTTTTTACGAACAAAACATCACGGTGCCGTTAACTTCGAACTCCTTGTGAACATCTGAGGTTATTTGGAATGCCACGACACCTTGCGATTCAGTTCTTCACTTTCGTAATCAGTGACCACGTTGCACGAAGACACCACTCACTACCATCATGTTTCCGTTGTGGTTGCATTATTAAGCATTTGACGACTCCTTTTGTAAATTCTTAAATACTGCTTCCAGTGTGTCTAATCAGCCCTCTCCACTAAAATTGACTGGTTTGATGGGGTTTTCTCTTCTTTCAATAATGAATTCATCCATAATCATAATCATTTCATTCGTTATTATATTAGTGATTATATAAAGGATTTTATTGATTCATACTGAAATTATTATATTATCATTGATATTAGGTCATAATAAGTAAATATTTTGTCATTAATAAATCGAAGTAATACTTCCACTATGTGTCAATTGCTATGGTTTACCAATTCCATCTTTCCAACTGTAAAGTTGTTCAGTCAAATGTAATTTCTTGATTCGTAGACCCAACTAGATATGTCGAATCGTTAATAACATATTTATAAGTAATTACCCACTACTTTTGAATCTTATTAAATGCACATATGAGATAATATACAAGAAACCTAGTTTGTCAAATCATTGTAGTGTGTCTGCGCGTGCCAAGGTATGACCCCTATAGATCGCACTAAAAACACACATTGCAATGTAGTTAGTCATAGCATATGGATAAGTAATCCATATATTAGACGTACGTCAAGGGTTAAAATGAACCTAGTCTAAAATTAGCTTCAAATGAAAGAATAGGATTTTCTATGAAGACTTCTTTTATTTTTAAGTAATTTTTTTATTTATTTTTATTTTTTTTAAATTTTAAGTATTAATTCCAAAAATGTTGAGTTACAAAACATTCAAGTAACTTTTAATAAGACTTTTTTCCTATAACTGATAAGTATATAACTTCTAGAATTCGCCAACGTGGTAATTTGATAGAAATATATAGAATTAAGCTTAATATATAGCCAATTATAAACATTCAAATTTAGCCTGAGACATGCTGTATATTTAACACTTGAGATCATCATTAAATAAGATGAAATTGATGGTGGCAGCCGATACATTGTGGAATTCCATGGTACGAGTATTTATGGAAAGAAAAATAAATAAGATGAATCTTCCCGGTTAGCTGCCATTAATTTTTAAGCATAAAATGCTTTGAAATACCTCTATCTTAAGTTGAGAGAGGAATTACTAATATTTTAATAGTATTTTCAACCTCATTTACTTGCTGTAAAAATTAACGATAGGTCATATGTGAAACATAATGCTAAATAGTGCTCTCGGTATAGGTCGAAGCGAAGACTGAAGACGCTAGCAGGATGGCTAGCGAAACTGTTGTCACCACAAGTCAACAAACGCGGACGCAGAACCCGATAATGCCGAGAACACTTGAACGACGCCGCGAAAACCTTCGTACCAATAATGCTAAATATTTTAGCAACAACAAACGGTTAGCAAAGGTAAAAGAATTTTTAAAAGAGCTACCATTCTTTCAATAATAGATCAAATTAATTATTTTTTAATTTGTTTCGCAATCATTCAGATTTGGCAAAGAGAGAAAATGCATGTCAAGATCAAATAATATTCCTTCAAAAAAGTGCTCTTTATTTCCCCCATCTGTTTATAACAACAGTGTCCCAATGCAACTTCACACAATTCCTCCTACAACCCTTGGGCCATTGACGCACGGAAGAAATATAACCCTCCAGTTGTGTCCTCTCAAATTTTAGCAACGGTTTTCACTTCTCTCCCCATCCTCCTTTCCCATTCTTCTCATGTTCTCTCTAACTCCCATTTTCTTGTCTTCAATAGGACACGGGGTGGGGGAGGGACGGAAGAGTTAATGATGACTTATAGAGAATGGGCTGTCGTAAAAACCAAACGTCCGATTCGGACGCCAAAAATAAAGCCATATCTCTTTATGTGCCTGCTATTTCTTTATTCTCCGATTTTCCATCCTGATGAATGCGTAACCACAGGACATTTAAAGGCGCATATTGCCCATAGGTGTAACTGCATTGGAATCAAGTCTTCCAATAAAATGAATTGAAATTTTCTTCATGTTTCTTTTATTTAATAATATTTCAGATTTTGAAAGATGATATTCCTAGGAAAATATAAAAAAGCGCTTATCTCATTCCATAAATAATCATTAATTAATTTACTCTAAAACGTAGAGTATAATTAAATAAACCACAATGTCACACCCACTAAGCTTTAGTAGGCAGCTAATCTCTTGTTTTATGAGAAAATAATAGTTTGCAAATATGATGAAAGCCTTAGGCCAATACTGAAATACTACTCCACCAATAACATACCAAAATGTGAGCTGGAACACGCAGTAATAGTCTCCAAACTCTAATTTACTCAATTTAATTAACTCTTCACATCAATTTGTTTTATACAAAGGAAGCGTTACAAACACATGAACGTGAAACACATTTAATTTCCGGATACACTCGTTTTTATTCGATGAGATTATTTTTTCAAAATTCGTAGTATTATTATTATTAATAAACAGGTAAAATATTTGAAATGGAATCACGTTACGCAAGAGTAGCTATGAATGAGGTACAAAGAGTGTTTATCGCTTCATTATAGAGGCTGCATATTTCTCCTCCTTCTACAATTAACATGATAATAACGTAGCAACATTCGGACTACGAAGTAATTAGTAAAATTATAAAGCAAGCAATGGTGGCAGTTTAAGCTGAATATTGAGTGTGGTTGGATTAAATTTGTTATATGTAATTTATATTGTATATATATCTATATACGAGAAGTTTTTCAAATCCATAAAAAAATATTCCAACTTTTGACGATTGTATTTATAAATACCGAAATTTATCTCCTGCGATAAATTGGTAACTAATCAAAATGCAGAACTAACAACAATTATAACAAATAATGTTATGTATCGGAACAAATTAAAAGGCTGTTACAATAAAGCTATTTTTACTATATACTATAATATGTATATAATTTCCGATTAATTGAAAAGTCCATTCAGCAGAAAATTTAATTGATCATATTTTTGGCGCAGGAAGAAAAATTTTTCTATGGTTCCCACGATCTATAAATAAACACGGTAGGTATTTGACAAAAATTGGCCGCGGTATATTAACGGCATCTAATTTTCTGTTACCGACATGTGATACTCTAAAACTTTTATTAAGTTTGATATTTTGGATGTAATTAGTTACAGGACTGAAATCTCAGTACATATTAATTTACAAGTTTTTACGGACTGGCTGTTAAGTAAATCCCTTAGCCAATTTCATCGGTATCTAATTTATAAATGACAAATCGAATTACGGAAAATAAGGTCTTTTCCTTAGTTTGGTTCAATATGTGAAATCAGAGATTACTTATGTCATCTACAGATTACAATGATTATTGCTGCAATTTTATATATTCCAATGATGGGATGAGGTCATTCATACGTGAATTCTACGATTTACCTGTAATGTCTAATAGCAGGACTATCGAACACATTGGTCTAAGCTCAAAGCGTATAATAAATTTAAACATTGGAGCATTCATGGTAGTGGGACTATCGAGATAATTGCTTATACGATCATCTTTAAATCTCCCTAATTAATAAATAATAATGCACAAATAAAACGGACACCAGAATCAATTTATCAATATATGTGACATTTCTGAGGTGTTTTTGCAATTTTCGAATATATCGTTTATTATCTACATTAAATAAGGTTCAAGTTACTCATTGTTATCATAAAAAATAAAGTAAATATCTGAAAAAGTCCCTCCTGGGAAAAATCACACTATTCAATTTTTAATGTTTTTAAATTAAATTAATTAAAAACATCTTTAATGAAAAATTAAAGGTGTTTAAAAAAATTTCACATTATCGCAAATAAATTAATTTTACGTCGTAATATGGAAGAAATAAATAGCAAAATCCAAATAAATGTCCTATGGATGTCGCATATTATTCTTTTCATATTCCACAATGGCATTCCACAAAAGTGTTTCCCACCACCATATTTTTATTTCCAGGTGGCACAACTGCAAACCACACGTGCATTTTCCGCCCGTAGTGGCGCAATCTCAACCAATTCCACGCGATGCGTAACATCCGCATCCTCAAATGTTAAAATTAATTGGAAAACGGTCGCTAAACTTTTCTGGGAGAGCTTAATTTCAATAAACCCTTATTTTAATGGCAACACTAATCATCATAACAAATTGTAGGACCCAGAAAATTTACCTGTTGGGTCGCATAATGCTGGCCTAACCCTGCTCCTCTCTATGCAAGGTTTGGTCCGCTGTATTAGTGGACCCTCACATTTTCCCCTTGGGCCCTTGGATCCATCCTTGTGACGGAGTTACCTCGTGTGACCACATTGTTATGGGTGAGTGACGGGAACAGGGACAACTTTCCTCCCAATGGGGCTCGGTGTGTACATTGCATGCATCCCCTCTAACGTTAATCCTCATAAATTCTTGCTTTACGCATTTGCTTGAAGAGTGGACGATATGATATCCTGATCAACGGCTCGCACATTATAAATACTATTTGCACTGGAATTTTTATTTGATCAAAGATATATTTGAAGTGGAATTATTTGACGCATGATTATTTTAATATTAAAATGTTATCAAGCGTGATTTTCATTTTTCAAGACAGATATTTCCTGTGACAATAGATCTTGCCTAGTTTGTGGGAAAGGAGACGTGTTAGGATGTCTTTTCAATTATTAATACTTTTATGGATTTTTTTTGTTGATATATGAATTGCAAATATGTATATATCCTTCCATAAAAATCTTCTTTTAAGAAAAAGTAGTTATTTATTCATTGTTGCAGTTAGACATGGTTGCTTTTTATTAAGATCATTCAACCTAACTTAAATATTAACTACATATTGTGACAAAAATGGCGTAATCTTCGAAGTCTCCACCTCGCTGTAACAGTTGCATTTTGGATTAGGGTGCTTAGCGGTTTTGAAGGAGTAACTTAACTAATAATAAAAGAATCCCTAATATATCTGATGCAAAGTATAATAAATTTAGACATGCAGATAATGATAATAAAATAGTGCATATTATAAAATATTATCCAAAAATTAACATAAATGTAATGAATATATAATAAATACGAATTTTATATTTAAAATTCAGCAATTAAAATAATAATTAATATTGTACATATTGAGGTCGTGGTAGCCCAGTGGATAGATTGCTTGGCTACTGACCGAGGGACCACAGGCTCGAGACCCGGTGACGACTCCGGACACCTCCAGCTAAACCCATGCTGAGTGATTTTTCGGGTACCACATCTTCGTGGGAAACCACAGGCGGCAAAGGGAAAAGAACCGGCACCTCTACCCTGATGTGTGCATTTCCACACGCCGTGGGTTTAGTATTAGGTGAACTCTACCCTCAATTAACATAGGTAGAGTTGAATACAGTTGTTTTTAAAAATTGTACATATAATCAATGTATATGGATAACCGATAAAACATCAAAAATATTGTAAAGAAAATTATCAGTAAAATTTAAATGTGCTTTTGAGCAGAAATATTAATCAAATAAAAGTAACGCTCGTATATATTGAAGGAAGTTATGCAATAATACTGTGGGGGTTCAATGACTTATGACGTCAATTTTAGACTTAATTGCCTCTAATAATAATAAAAATAGTTAAACGATTACGATTTCCTAATTAAAATGATCTTCATGCTCATTAAAAGGTTTTTATCATAATTATAGATTACGACTGCCTCTGACAGCGGAATACATCTGACCTTTGACGCACGGATTAGCAGAATGGGTGGAATTTCGTATGGTGCTAAATATTCCTAACATTCAATTTTTTAAATAATTTTTACTTCAACATAATATCCTTTATGTTCATTGAAATAGAACAATCATACATTTCGAGGCAGTACAAAAATATGTAAACAGATTAACACCATTGTCAATAAAAATAGTTTTCCCATATTTAAATCCAGTAGTGAAGAGTTCTAATCCTTTGAGTGAGTTTGTATTGATTTTGTAAGCTCTTGCTCTTTCCCGGCGAATCAAATGAAGAAAATGTTCTAGGGATTCCCACCGGATCAATTGGTCCATACTGGCCGACGTTTCGACTCTCGGTAAGAGAATCGTCCTCAGGGCTGATGAGGAGGATCGTCCTCAGGGCAGGGGATGATGATCACTCATCAGCCCTGAGGACGATTCTCTTGTCGAGAGTCGAAACGTCGGCCAGTATGGACCAATTGATCCTCCGGAATCCCGAGAATATTCTCTTAATTTATATTGATTTTATCCCCCTTTTATGAATCTTCTTATAGCAAAATATTTTATAAAAATAAAATAAATATTAATAGTTTTTATATTGACCTGATAGTTCCTTAGTCTTTGGAACAAAACCTAATATATGTTTGCCCTGAGCGAGTTAAAATGACGTTGATATTACTAGTGTGTTACAGGCCTAAAATAAATGTGTTACTGAACTTTCTGTATTAATTACACACATTAAAATTCAGTTATAGATTCATGCCCTGAGCAGTATAGTGACGTCAGAACACATTTAAAAAGTAGGAGGGATAGACGACCACGCTAACATATTTAGGGATTATTCCTTTCCGCAGTCAATTCGTGAAAGTTACATCTCATAACGACAAAATGTACCAACAAAACTACAGCTTCAAGTGTCTAGAGTAGTAAAAAGAATAACTATGCTTAGTTTGAGAACAGAAAATACATACCTAGGTGAGACTCGACTCTGCTCGGCGAAAACAATTAATTTTTGGTACATGAAATGTAATTACCGTCATAAGTATTTTGACTGAATAGAAAATTATTTTAACCAGAACTTTTGAAGATGCTTACATTTAAGAAGTTGTTAAAGTCAATAGAGTGGTTAAGCTTAATGAGTATGTTAAAGAGTTTTGGATATGCCTCTTACCACTATTCAGTATAATCAGACAACATAAGTAAGGGTAGCGAATACTGAATTTGGATGAGAAATGTTAGGCAGGGCCGAAATACAAGATTTTTATTATCATAATAAATAGATACCAATAAATAAATGATGATAATTATAAACCAATAGATCATAATTAGATACCAATATAAACAGAATTGGGAAAGACTACTGAGAGAAATAAAAATATTTAGTCATTAGATTCCTAATAATTTGATAAGTGCAACCTTAATGGATATTAGGAGATATAAATATTCAATGGAAAAAATGAAATCCGAATTTAATTAAAAAGCTGAGCATATAACTTAGAGCAGTTAAATTCCTTTATTTTCCAGAGCAATAGTCAGAATGTTACTAGGTATAGTAATAAGGACTTTTTTTTTTTTGTTTATAGGGTGCTTCGACGGCTATGGTCATTTCGCACCTCTTCAACTCATTGAAAAATCCATCTGCACAAAC
>WURS02079583.1:0-10232 GCA_011762765.2 Rhinocypha anisoptera | reverse complement strand
TCCTTCTGCGAATATACGAAACAGGCGATGGGGGAGGAGAGAGAGTTTGACGGCTAATGTGAATTTGGTAGACAGAAGAGGAGGAGGGAGGAGGAACGGAGCGGATTCCCGTTACGACAACCCGACACCGCTTAGGGAAACTGTTAAGGCCTTACGCATTCATTCACTCGACTGACCGCGGTCCACGTTGAGCGTGAACGCGCGCTCCCCCGTTTCCGTGTCTTTTAAGAGACCGTTTTGCAAGATTTATCTCCCGAACGACGACGAGAATGACATCTCCTGCATGAAGAATATTCCCCTTGAAAAAATTTCGGCGAATTGAAAACGACGCCCATGAGTTCAAAAATTAGAACCGGTTCGAGCGGGTGTTTGTTACGTTAAAAATCGGGATGCACCGTCTCTCGGGTTAAAGATCATATTCCCAATATTATGAAGCAAGCATAATATAATAGCGACACCGTAAATAACTAAAAAGGAGACAGAAATAATGTACTGCGAAAACCGACAAAAAGATAACATACACTGTTTTTGGCTCTACTTTGTGGAAATTCGTATTTAAAGGTCGAAAAAAACACGTGGCATTTTCCACTTAAACACTTTTTTACTGTACCACCGCTTTCTTTAACTAAGTAACATCGTTAGGTGGTGATGATGAACTGATGATTTTACTTAGTAAACGAAACCGGTCATACAATAAAAAAGTGTTACGTGGAAAAGGCAACATGTGTTTTTTCAACCTTTAAACAAAAAGACAATAACAAATTGTACATACAACACAGCTGAAGCAAGCGAAGACATTTACATATTTGGGAAGCAAAATCACAAGAGGATAGAGGAAGTGTAGCAGATATAAAAAGCAGACTATGTCACGCAGGAATTGGCTTTAGTAAGATAAAACAGTTATCAGCATATAAATATAGATATTGAGATTAAATGGGGATTAATAAAAATATTCATGTGGAATATATATTAGCGATTTGGGTCAGAAACGTGGACGATTAATAAGAGAAAAACAGAGAATGGAGGTATTTTAAATGTGGTGCTGGAGAAGAGAAGAAATAATATAATGGAAAGATAAAATAAGTAATGAAGATGTCTAAAAACGTCAAAGGTAGAAGATAAATATGGAACACCGTGAAACAATTAAGGATGAACAGGACATATTTTTTTTAAATATCCACTTCCCCACACACAACACTAAACCAATTAAGGTGGCACAATACAACAACGTATAACAACGAGGACGAAACACTCCTAGATAAGGAATGAAAAATTCACTTAGCCGGAATTCGAACACGCGGCCTCAGTTTCTGTAGGCGAGGACGTTACCCCGCCGCCTCCGTGGCAGGGAAATTATTCTTAGAAACAACAGGTTTATCATCAATTTAATCGAAGGAAATACAGGAGGAGAACAAAAGGAGAAGAAGAAGACAAACCATGGAAGGCGTTGAAGAATGTAATTTTCGGGAAAAGAAATCATAGAAAACAAAAGGAAGACAAGGAAAAGAAAAATTATGGGTGCCAATCCAATCGAGTGACACCGAAGCAATTTAGAAACGTATTTCAGTAAGTAATTGGCAAAAATATCGTTTAAGCAGCGGCTTTATTATGCCTGCCGTTACCATAGATACAAAAGAAGAAGGCAGTGTGTTATTCAAATTTTGGCATTAAGCCCCGTGTAGAAAATATGTTCTGTTATTGCCTTGTGAAAAAACAGTCGAGTCTTACACTTTTGCATGCGTCTTATACCGTCCAATAATTGCTCAAATTCACCCTGTATAAATGAATTAATGATGACTGTTGAATGTTTCGCATGAAATGTGTTGGCTTATTCCAAATTATTTAAGCATGTTTGGTTGTACGAATACATACATGATTGATGTGCGATCACCCCCTGCCAAAGCCCTTGCGGCGGCTTGCATGGTATTTCGTTGATATAGACGAAATTTTTCGTCACCAGCCCTACATTAGGTTAAGAGTCAATTCCTTACGGACCGAGAGCGATGGCGTGGATAGAGACGGGCAATGATCTGCGTAGACTGTGTGACCTAATACGTGAAAAAATCCGTCTATTCCTTCATTGTAAAAGAGAGCGTCTATTAATTATGGAGCTGTGAGGGCTAGAAAAATGCTTTGTGAAAGGAATAATTTGTCGTCAGATGGTGTATTGCGAGAGGTAGGTAAAGAAAGCCTAGTTATAGAATAAAAAAAGCAAATCATTGAAAGTGATGAGACATTCTCCTAAATGCAGCAGATTAATTCAAGCGAAGACTGGAGTATTAAGACCACATTAAACCTTCTCAACGTTTATTATATGATATTAAACGATCTCAATCGGTTAGATTGCTCGCAATCGCTCGGACTCACGGTACTCCACTTCAGCATTACAATCTCCTCGAATGGATATTTTTTTAACTACATCAAAAAACCTCAACATTACGGTCGCGGCACTACGGGCCGGGGAAAAAGGAATTTTAATTACGAAATCTGATTGGTTCCTGCACCCAATCGCATCGCAGGGAAATATAAAGTTACCTATTCGTCTGGGGCGAATCCGTACAATTCCCAATCCTATCATTTCCACGAATTACATTAAACCATTAATCAGAGATATTGCCATCGTATAGTGAAATACGTCCTTAAGAGTGTATCTAATATATTAAAAACAGGGGTTTACGGATGTAACACCTCATGGATTAGAGAGGTTAAACATCTTAAATGTTGGAATTCTCCAATTCCAACCGAGCGGAAGACTGGGAACCTTTATAAGTAAGAGAGAGGGAGAGAATTATTAACTGATTAATCAGTGCTAACATTAACCCCAATGAGAGAGTGGCAATTTCGCGAACGCCGTCCGGTGGCACATGATTATAAGGACCAATCATTGATTTCTTAATGTAAAAAATTACCGCCTCATTCACAACAACGTTCTTTCTCGTTTGACAGGCCGATTGGTCCAGTTGGTGGATGGATACGAAATGTAATGATGCTCTCTTGACCCCCTGCCCTCCTCCCGGACGAGGCATCACCGTCGCCAAGGGGACGGGCGAGGAAGTGCACCATACGCGCACGCGAGATCCCTCAGTTCCGATATCGCGTTGCACGACTAATGTATCACCACTCATCCAAAGCGAATGTGTGCGCTGACTGCTCAATTAGCACAAAACTAAGTGCAACAACGGACATTCATCAACACCTCATCGCTAAAAACTTGATGGCGCTACAGTCACCTGCAGTCATTATGGAGCTGGCTGAAGGCTAAGTCGGTAGATTCTATGTTCACTTGGAAAATCTATGGCCATTAAAGTAACCCCGTTCTCTCCAAAGTTCTATATACATAAGCATATACCTTTAATATATTTATTTCCTATACATTAATAAATATACATGTACGATTTATGTATAATAAATTACAGAACGCAAGGAAAGGGATAGGACACATATTGATTCATGAGAGTTTAGTGAAAACCAGACTGGAATTGACTCTAGTAGGGACGAACCTTAAAAGTGGACCAAGGATGTCATATGAGAGAGATAACATAGCCCAGTCGACCAAATGATTGGTTTCATATTTCGATATAGAGGAATTTTATTGCAATTTCTGGTAGTTTTGGATTGCATATTGAAGATCTAAACTTGCTGCAGAAGAATAGTGTGTGACAACATTAAGAAATTTTCAATAAATGTGACGAGCCATACTTTCAACATTTAAACGTTGATACTAAACATGAGAGTATTGTAACGGAAATATAGGTTAGTATAAAGTAGTTTTCCTCCTCATTCAAATCATTTCTAGTCAATTCCCGTAATTATAAAATCTTGGAAGTTATTTCAACTTGTTGCGATTTTTCAAGTAGCTGACAAATGTTCTACATAAAAGCTTGTACTTTCCTGTATTAACTGATGATGACTTTGTAAGTGGAAACCCGGATAGTCACCCAAAATAAATTGTGGAGATTTACCAAGTTGGTTTTTTCATTTCTCTACTAGGTACTAATTTATACTTTATTAATATCATATTTAATTGCATATAATTATTTTATATGTTTAATTATGCTATAATTAAATATTTAATTTAGATTTTATTTTTTTAAGTTGTTCAGACTGATGCGATCATTTTCGATTGCAAAAGATGGACGCGAGGAGGGGAAGCTGAACATCTTGTGCGCACAGCTCCTTCTCCGTCGCTTCTGACTGAGATCTTAACCCCACTGCAGCTACCTATACATCCCAGCGATTTTTTTAAATTTACGTCCTAGTTTATAAAGCTCCCGCGCACTTAATATTGATTATGGGGAATTACCAACATAATCAAATTAAAAAAGGCACTTTCAGATCGAGATACATCCTTAAAATTTTTTATATATTGTTCATATTTTGCATTAACAAACACTAAATGTCTTACCTTCTAATTCAATCTGAACAGTTGTTTTAAAAACAAATGCTGAAATGGAATGGATATGAATAAGTCAAGTCCAGAAAGCATTTTAACGTGTAGACGGCATCCTGAATATCCGAAATGTTTCCACCAACCGTATTGATTGAAGCTTAATGAAACAAAACACCTTTTGATTCCACATAAAATAATTAATTAACGACCTAGGTTTTGAGTTAAATTCCAATTGACGCTGACGCTACGCGTTGATAATTGGGTCGTTCATAAATTACTTATGTGTAAGCACAAAGAGTTTCGCTTCTTGTAATCATGAAGCAGTTCCACCAAGTAAAGACAGTAACAATTCCCGTAGAAATTTTATTCCTCATCGCCACAAGTTTTTTTAGGGTTTGAACGCGGATGTTTCTTCCCTTTAGTGACTTTTCAAAATGATCATCGGTTTTGTCATATAGGTCATCCCGAATATTGTATGACGCAAAAAAATGCACAAACTCATATTTAAAGACCAATAACGATAACCACCTGATTGCAGAGTCAGTTGATTTTTACGATCCCAAGAAAAGCCTACAACGTCACTGAGTCACCTTCAAACTTCTCTCAAGAACCAAAGCTTTCATAACGACGATATTCCATTATCTCATCGAGCGTATTTCGCTTTGTCCTCTCTATCTTTTTAATTCGAATCACTTACTATGACGAGGTACCAGATTAATGGCACAGTAATAAATGTATTAATCTCGGAAGGAATCCCCATCTTCGTTGACAATCGCCAATTCAAGTGATAGAAATCTCGTGCGATGATTAATATCACTTTAAATTGACTTTGAAAAAAAATAGCCAAGAGTTCGCCATCGTAAACGATAAGACGAGTTGGGAGTTTGGTAATTTTTAACCTTGCAACAAAATCCTATGGATATCGCGACTCTTTCTTGAGGCTCAACAGTAGCGTCTTCGTAAACTTTTATTGATTTCATGGCTCAGGGATCAAAACTCTTTTCATCAACTTTCTTCAACTTTTAAGACAAAAACATCCTTCGGCTTTAGAACTCTCAGGGGGAGATAAATGAATGGATAAGAGAGGATGGGATGAAGGGAGTGGTGAGAGTGCTTATCTTACACAGGATCAGCTTAAGGATCAGGGACTTTGGCAAAAAGATCGTTAACCTAAGTGCACATCAAATTTCCTGAAAATATCAAGGATCATATTCCAATTAGGTAATGGACACTAGAAGAAAATTAAAAGAATAATCTTCAACTCATCTCAATTCTTCGAAAAAACACGAAAGGGCAACACTTTTTATTGTGATTACGAATAAATAACTTTAAAACGCCACTCAATTCCTTCGGCATAATTGATTTTAGTTTGTGAATTTAGATAATTTTTTGACAGCTAATAACTCAAAAGGTCAATTTCCGTGTATCCATTACTGTTAGCAAAAACGTAATTATGACTGTAAACGTTGCTTTGGAAAAACTAAACTACAATTATAACTAATTTCATGAAAAAAATGGATTCATCAGTTTCTGTAAGATAAATTTAAATGGGATCGAGTTCGTGAGCGAAACACACAGTGAGTGTCTTACGTCACTTCGATCTTCGTAGTGCTTTAATTAACCACCTTCATCCTCGAGCAGCATCGAAAGCACATGGAAAATTTCCCTCTATATGCTTTGTAAATTAGAGAAACCTTGAAGATGAAAACACTTGGTTTTTCCGCATGAAAATATTTTATTACGACCTAGGTTTCGACTTGTTAAGTCATCTTCAGGTGAAAGCGGTGCGGTGCCTGAAAATACCCAATTTAGAGAAACCTTCGTCAACGTAGTTACTAAGAAAAAGCAATCCCATTTAATGGATCGTTTCAAACATGTAGTGTTCTATGTGCTCTTTCAAATATGTAGTGTTATGAAGGCGAAAGGCCACGTTAAAGATGTAAAGGTGACAATTCTTCACGATAGAGAACCCCTTCATTCTACTCACCGAGAAAACTTATTACAATGTAAGCAACTAACTTCTTACCCGTCCGCCGTTTTCTCTAAACTCGAACCTCCTCTTAGAACCCTCTGAATCTGTTCCCAAATACGGGAGAACATTTTCTGCGGGGAGGAAATTTGCAGCGAACTTTGAGGCGACCGAGGAAAATATATACACTTCTTTCGATGAGTTAGTCATCACTTCGTGGAAGGGATAAGAAGCGATGAACAAAACGCTGGAGAGAGTACGGATCGACCTCGCGAGAGAAGAGATTAACTCGGGAAGAACCGAAAGACAAAAAAAAAAGTCGCTCTTATCATTATTTATGTTCGTATCCCTACAACGGCCCTCATAGATTTTTCTTCTTTGTTCTACCGGCAAAGACGGGACGTCGAAGACAGTTCCCAAGACAAAGAGAGAGAGCGAGCGATTCTGAGAAGCAAAGGAAGCAGTGATGCCGCAATTTTCGGCCGAAGTCCCTCACTCGGTCAGATTCACTTGGATGGTGCGAAGAGGTCCAAACACCGCACGAAATATGATATAAAACCAAAACCGAAAAAAGGAACACTCCAAAATTGAAACAGAATGACAATTTTTGCACTACATATTTTAAACAAAAATTAAGAAAGCCATTCACACCAACTGTTTGAGCACACCGGGTGAACATGCAGGGAACGGAGTAGTACACAGTAGTTTTTATGTTTACAGGGTGCTTCGATGGCTACGGTCACTTAGCACCTATGTAAATCGAAGAAAAAACCCTAATGAACAAACACCACACCCATTCCCTGGAAGGTAATCATAACGACGACCTTAGGATTGGCCTGCGAGCACGCTTAACCCAAGGCTAACCTGCCCAGCATTTTTGAATCAGGTACAAAACATAATGATTTAGGAGTTTTTTTTACAAAGCAATGTTCGTTGGTTTTTTAGTATCGAAAGAGATCGTTAATCAGATTGATGGAGCTCGTTTTTAGGCTCCTCCAGATGCGTAAAATCCTTCTCTCTCCCTTTCTTGCACGGCAAACAAAATCCAAGAACAACTCACCCAGGTAATATACCCCCTTGCCTCTTTACAGTCTATTTAAAAACATTTGATCCAAAATTGGAGGTAGCGGGAGAGTGAATCCCTGATTTCAAACGGAAGCTTCAATCCCTTCTTATCCCATGGAAATAGACGTGGAAATTGACATTTTGTGTCAAAACTGATACTGACAAAAGTGTTGGTATCCCACAGAGTGACGCCTGACACGCAATCCTACAATAATTTAGTGGGCCGATCTGAGGCAAGACGAGAGACTTCACGAAGACGGCGGATGCTCCGCGGTCTGAGGGAGCAGAGCGAGAACTGAGGAGGAAATTCGCAGATGGGACGGCACGCCAAGCGAGAGCGAAGAGTTACGGCAGACGGGAGACACGAAGGAATATGGAGTCGACACGACCCGTGACGTAAAGGACCATAAAACAGCGCGGCGACATGTTACTAACTTGTTCATTATCGCGAAAAAATGAGGGACGGGAAGTCAAGGTTAAGATATACAGTGCGTTTACCAAACGATCTCAGATCGATCTGAACTCAGACCGATCTGAGATCCCCTATGCTAGCTGAGTGACATTCGCCTGGTTTACCAAACCAGACTGAAAATATCGATTGTATACTTGAAATATCGATCCTAGTAATCACACCCAACCATTGCGTATTGAGTCTGTTGTCTGCAACGTGTATTGCATTATGGTATTGCAACTGCGAGGCGCGACTCTTTCTGAAATATTTTTAATCATCTGTAGTTAATTACAACGGCAAGCATAAGGCATCACCAAGCCGGATTTAATAGATTTCAATAGACGGAGGAGGTAACATCACCAAACACTGATGTCGTTGTTCATGAAATTCATAGTTTATGTATACATATATTGGAAGCGAGAGTGCTCCCAATTTTACGTAATCGCCGTGACATTCATGCGAAAATTAAAATCAATGTGTCCGCGAATAATATCGATTTTTGTCGTTCACCACTCACAAACAAAAGAAGATCAGAGGGCGCCACATATTGGCCGTTACGGATCGATCTGAGATCTCAGCCCGGTTTAGAGAAAGCGGGCTGACTCGGCTCGCTTCTCAGATCGATCTGGCTAGCCCGATGCGTTTACCGTACCGGGCTGAGCCACTCAAATCGATCTGAGATCGTTTGGTATACGTGCCGATAGTCCAGACACTTCTAATACTTAAACAGTCCTGCTGCCCGTGGAAGTACCGGACCCTAGTATGGGAGACGCCTGTGAAAATTCCCCTGTGTAAATTACACACTAAAATTTGCGACCGTTGGGAGGTGCCCCTTACCCTTTCCGGGAAACCTCAGGAGAGCTACCTGGCGAAGAATAATATTGCTCACCGAACCCTGACCAATTCCATTAAACGGCGAAAATTAAGGTCCCAAATATACCAGGTGAGCCCTAACCCTCCCTCCCGCGGAAAATTAAAACGTTTGACAAGGGATGCCAACACCAATATTAAAGGCAGAGAGAATTGAACAGACACATCCCCTCTACGCACAAAGACATCTGTGGACGATATGCAGTCGGAGATAAAGAGGGATGGGGGAGACAATCCGATAGATAAAGGGATGACCACTCGGATACAATGCCATTGTGCCTTCCTCCAAATGTCCAAGCTCGCTGATTGATTGAAACTGCTTATCTTTTAGGGGGTAGAGGAGAGGAATGACTCCCATTCCCTCGCCGCCAAGCCCAACTGTATCTCTCTCTCACTCCTAAAAAAACCAATCATTCTCCCGATCAATTCCGTTCATCTTATCGGCGACGTTATTCTCTTTGTACGGATCGTCCCGATTATGAACAAAAACAATCTGGATCTACGCAGAGATCTCGAAAGGAGTTTCCCGAGAAAAAAATCTTTACACACCTGTGATTTGAAGGAAAACTTCCCGGAGAAACGCTCGGATATAAGAACGTCGACGAAAAACGCGTGACTGTAATAATTCAGCGTCTGGGTTCATATGAGGTAACTTGTATGACGCAAAATATTTTTTAAAAAGAAATTATTTCCCCTTGGAAAAACCTTATTACATACCCGGACTGAAATGAAATTTCACCTCTTTTTTCACGGCAGTTTTCTGTGCGCGCTCGCGTTAAAATGTACATTTGTACATACATGTCGTATTGATTGGATTGATTCGGGAGTCCCTAGAACCGGAAGCTAACACGCTAATTGTCACTAGAGTCACAGGTGAAATCGTAAAGATAAGTAAAGTACGAACGAATACGCACTCTTGAATATTTATTACTTGGTCTTCGCAAACCAAACCTTTTGGCAGAAAGAAAGTGGGGAGCGATTCTATAAACTTGAATAATCAAACCGAGGGAAAGAGTTGAAAAACACTTACTTTCCTCTTTCTGAAGGAAGAGGATCCAGACGAAATAATTCAAGTCCGAACTCGCAAACCCATCCGTAGATGCGGTACATTTTCCTCCTTCCCATCCCTTGAGAAAAAACACATTATTAAACCGTTGTATGATAAACCTCTTAGACATCTAGCTATTATTTTTCTTAATCATTTCATTCTTCTATCCGGATCTTTAGCTTCGTTCTATCAGTAGGTTTCGCAGGTTTTCCACGCCCCCCTTCTTGCTTGAGCGTTTTCCTACAGTGGGTATTTAATTGAGGACAAGTCCCATAGCCTACAAATTAAATATCCATCTGTTCACATAACAATTCACCTCTTTCGGCATTTATAACGGCACCAAAAGTGGGTGAAAATGAGCTATGAAGTAGTTGTATCAATCCATCCGCAAATGCATTGAAAATAGATCGTTTCATTAAAAAGATTTTAAAATATTGTC
>WURS02079572.1:0-10232 GCA_011762765.2 Rhinocypha anisoptera | reverse complement strand
CCGACATTGTCCAGCATGTTTTGTATTTCTCGTATTAGTTTTTTGCATGATAGTTTCTTTTTTTTGTGTGCGTAATGTATGACTTGTATCATGTGCATTGAGGATGCATGTGAATGTATGGTGGTGGCTCACCCCCTACCACACGCCCTTGTGGCGGCTTGCAGAGTATTATGTAGATGTAGATGAACTCGATTCTAAATAACGCCTATTTCCTAACTACTTTCCAGGTTTAACCTAAAAATTCCTGCCCATCTCCAAATTATATGCTTTATCTTAAAGCAATTAGCTATAGTACCCCGAGAGCTTAAAGCGCTTTAGTGATTATTTAAAAAAAACAATGTCAATAAACCTGAAAGTTAATTGATATAATGGGTGAAGATAGTTAACCTCGTACCAGGCACAACTAGAAGTGACATCACAATTGAAATTTTAACTTTCATTTTAGACTAAATAAAAAAAATGGCTTCGCTAAACCTTGGATTTAGAACCAAAACGGCGGAGAGAAAATTCAAACCTCCATGTTGTGACGGCGGTTATATTCTAGCTCAATCATGAAATAATGACGCAAAGTTTGTCAAAAAATGTTTCATTTCAAAGGCAAAACTTAAAGGGTGATGAGACCGACTCCATCTGGCAACAGCAGCAATTTTTCAGAAACATCTGGTGTTTGATAAACTCGACAGTCTGGGTTGCAGATCGGTCACCCTTCCGGGAAACACAATGTATGAAATCAACTTTGAACAACGATCCGAATACATTTTCTAAAGGACATGGAATATGAGTCCTGCAGTAGGAGACCTCTTTTGGTCAGCAGAAACGGACACAGACAGGGGGCCACAGGAGGTGCGAAGGCGCGCGAGAAGTACCCGGAGCGGAGGACTGAATAAGAAGAGACGGCTTACGGAGCGGGCGATCTCATTTGGCATTCTCTCTCGTGAAGGGAACGGAGAAAAGGGGGAGGGGGGAGGAAGACTGCGAGAAAGAAAGAGAGAGACAGGAAGAGAGAGAGAGCTCAAATGAAGCAAAAGGGTGCCGTCTAGTGAGGAGGGATTGGCAGTAAATCGAGTGATGGCGTATCGAAAGCGATACTGTGAGAAGAGCCTAGGGGAGAGATGGAGTTGGGGGGGAGTGAAACACGAGACCATCCATCAAATAAGCATTGTAAACGAATAGACAAAAAAGAGGGAGACAGACGCCGCTGAGAAATTGCGGCCTTTCCTTTTAGGGAAATTGGGAAAGTGAGGCTGTCGCTAAACATTTCAAAGAACTGGCTGTCGGCTAACGGAAAGCGTTTACGTTATTGCTTCTATAACGCTGGAAAGGTGGAGAAAGTTGAAACCGATTTGATAACGAAACGACAACTGATAGTATAAGGATATTCTAAGAAAACGGGAATCGATGACAATCGCTTCAGATCATAAGTGTAATCGAAGAAAATTTTTCTATGACCGATATAAAAAAAACAACTGAAATCGTTTCAATAAAACAATTTGGTCGATACCGATATTGTATCTCCGAGTTTACCTCATTCGCCCAAAACATGGACCATAGTTCATAACGGTACAATTCAGAAAAATAGAACGGATGCTGATTTATATGGCATAATAGGAGTCAGAGGTCGTAGTAGCCTATCGGGTACAGCGGTGACGCCTCTGGACACCTCCAGCTAAAACCCAAACTGAGTTTTTTTTCTGGACACACAGGGTTTTCCTGAGAAAAGATAGGTAAAGACAAGGAAAGGAACTGACCCTCAGCATTGATAACTACAGTCACTGAAAACCTTGTGGGCAGAGAGCTAAATAAAAGAACTACATCCCTATTTTAAAATTAGGAATTATTTCGTTTATCTATTATCGGCGGTAGACTTCTCATTTCATAATCGTGCTGACGTTAGCTGCATCGAAAGTTAATAATTTCATCTTGATATACTGCTTTCAAATAGTAATATTTTCGCGCGTGTAAAATTAGCCCCATCGTACATTATAATAATATTTTAGTTCACATTAACTTAAGTAAATGCATCCAATCTACAAGTTTACCATAGCCACCGGATAATTAATATTTTCCTGTCATAATTTCGGACCATAAAATGTTTATTGTAGGTTTTCACGAGTAAGGAACCCATCACGTTTACCGCAGCGATAGCGCGAAGGAACCTACAAGTGGCACACCAAAAAGCACTTCTGGAGTTTTTAGTAGCCACTTCAGCCTTTCAGAGAATACGTTCTTCGTATAGAGGGCGTAGTAGTAAAAGGCAAAGGAGTTTTAAATAGCAGCTCATATCTTTCACTTTCAATTTTACCAGCCGATAGACCAAAAATACTCTAATTCCACAGGTGCTTGTACGGACGACGGAAAATATAAAGGAAAGGCAGATGATTTCGACAAAAAATGCCGATTTACGTGAGATGTCAGTTATTGTATGTTTTTAATTATTGTTCGATTGCTAACAGATTAGGAAAAATATGCTTTATTTTAATAAAATATCGTATTATGGATTCTGTTAGGCGCATGGTACAGAAAAGTCGAAATCAATTATTGAAGTTATATATTTTTGCCATATAGGTAAGTTACCTCGAGTGTTTTGTGCAACTTACGGAAAAGTAGTTTAGCCATCTATAAATGAGTACTGAAATTATGATTAGGGAAACACTTACTTGATGTTGCAGGAGATGTTAAGCCGCGTCGCTTACAGTTCCAGCGACTACTGTTGCCACCTCTCAAGGAAACTTTACCCCACACAATAGGAGGCCAGCAATGAATATTTAAACCCACGATGAAAAGGGTAACACGCTCCGAAGGAAGGGAGAGTGGGGGGAATGGCTCTCAACAGAGGACTCACCCCTACAGTCCACACCGCAAAACACCCATCCCAGAACCCTTTCCTCCCGCACCGGCATTCCCCTCCAGTCCCCTTGACCCCTTCCCCACGTGTGTGTGACCTTACCCTTGAGTCTCGTTCGCGTGGCCGACAGACGATCTTTATCTTCCCTCTGCCTCCCACTCGAGCACTCTACCCCCCAAACTCACACCACTCTCTTCCCATTTTCACCTTTTACGCCACCCACTAAATCCACCCCATCTTTCCTCTCCCATTTCCCCGTAATATCTCTGGCCAGCCACGGACAGACCCGCGGCGACTCCCCACCCGCTCTCGCTCGAGACCCCGCCCACTCTCTGGGGGTGCCCTCGGTGAACACGGAAAGCACACAGGCGAAACACACGACCCATGAAAAGAGCCCCCCGACACACGCGAAGGAGGGGGGGGAGGACTGCAGGGCTCGGAGAGAGAAGGGAATGGAACACGGCTTTTTAACTGGATTTTAAACATTTCTTCTGACCTGGAGGCTGATCGATTTAATTTAACCCATTATTTGGTGAGGTTAGAAAACGCAAAGAACTCCTTCGCCTCCAACCAGGCGGTTTGCTTCTCCTTCCACGTGCCCTTCAAAAAGCATTGAATAGGTACGCCGATAATAGGTACGCAGGCATAAAAATGCCATAAAATATCATTCCCGTGCTACAGTTTTAAATTCGGACAGCTGGATTAATGACCTCACGTGACTTGCAAGAGCTATGATCAATTCAACTTATAACTAAGTGCCACTCAAAAATTATAAAAGCCACAAATTTCACGTCACTTGCAGGTTAATGGGCTTCGGACCTCCAAGTACTCTATTCAAGCCTGAAATAAGAGATCCATTTGCCTAATAAAATACACCCAAGATCAGCTTAAAATTAAGAAAAAACAAGGACTATTGAGAACAGAAATCGCTTTATAGCTCGAGCAATATTCTTTTTAACATGTTCAAACTTCACATCCTCCTTTTCATCCCATCACACACTATTCCTACTATTCCGTATTTTTAGTACTTTAATTAATGTGTAACTATTTACTTCAAGAAAAAGGTGCTTCGTTAAGCACACATCGCCGGCCTCGGTGGCAGCGGGGCAATGTCTGCTAATCCGGAGGTCGCGGGTTCGAAACCCAACTAGATGTATTTTTTATTCTCCAGCTAGGGCATGGATGTATGTGTTTTGCCCTTGTTGTTAAAAAAATGTTATCACACTGTCCACCGCAATTTTCCGTTTAGTGCTGTGTGTGAGCAATGGTGAAACAATACGAATTCACTAATGAAAATCAAAGGAGTGAAAAATTACCTCTGATTCCATGGAACTACATTAGAGGTAATAAAATAACCATAGGAGGAAGAAACATTGGTGATTTAAATAGGCTAAAGGAACAAGTGAGGGACTTATGTGAATGACCATCAAGAGGCAAGTGGCGAAGATGATGAAAAAGCGAACGAATAAGTAATTATACGAATTTCAAGTTACAATTCAACATCTCAAAAAACATTTCGTAGTACCTTAAACAAAGTTGAGCTTTATAATTAATTCGGATAATTCATATTTCTCAAAATTACATCAGAACTACGTGTTTCTGTATAATTTATGTTCGTATAAGATTTATCGAACATTCTGAAGATTGGTACAAGTGACATCGACTGCTTGAAGAAAGGGAGCAGAGGTTAAACAATGAAAATGACTACGTTTTTTGCCTTCTTAAAGACGGAATGATACGATTTTCGATTGTGTCTTCTTTGTGAACCGGTTTAGTTCCTACAATAAAAACAATGCCTTCCTTTGAGGGGTTGTGGTGGTTCAGTGGGTAGGGTGCTTGACTTACGGAACGAGGGGGCCAGGTGCAAGTACTGGTGAATGATGGTGCTGGACGCCTACAACTAAACACAAGCTGAGTGATTTTCTAGGAGCTATATTTTCCTATGATACCGCAGGTGGAGCAGGGAAAGATACAAAGTGAATTTTAGAAGCTGTTGGAAGAGTTCTACCTTCACCTTAAAAAAATAAATTTAGGGGAGAGTACTGAGGTTGACATGAGGCTTCATTCTTTGAAACATTACAACTGGTAAAAAAGACTATAATCTAATTTCTGCGAGGAATTAAAATAGCAGAGAGAGTAACCAACATTTTTAATTATCAAATTGGATTGCTCTTACAATATTAATGTAACTGACAGATACCCACTGGGTAACGATGCATCTAAGTGTGAATGGCGAATGACGGGAAACTATGTATACAAATGACCATTTCTGAGACAACAGTAAAAACTGACACAGATCCAATAAAACAAAAGAAATCTAGAATGACTCCTATTTTTACAGCGACTACCTCAAACCTTTTGTAACTGCCATGAGGACCGTAATGATGTGACAGAAAAAATAAAATTGCGCTACAAAAAAATAAGTTTCTAAACAATTTCACACCGGGGAAAGTAATTAACGTACATAGAGAGGAAGTCAAATGAAATTTTCAATAAAAGTGGTTAGCGAAGAGGAAATCGAGAAACGATTACTTTTATGAACTGAAACAAAACACCATAGGAGTGATACCAAAAAGAACTTTTTCAAATGATTATCACATAAATCAATGATTCAAAGTGTAAATTCGATCGAAAAAAATTCCTGCGAATAGCCAATTGCATTAGTACTCCAAGCTATGTGAATTTCCAAACTATTTAGAAATCCTTAACTTTCATGGGGATGTGTACAGAAAGAAAAAAATGGAATGTTAAGTGTCCAAAACGTTAGCGAATTATTCATTGCACAACAGCTGACCATTTATATATGTACCACGCTCTAGCTTCAATACTTCTGTGTTATCAGTTGAAATTAGTTTACTCTACCTGATTTTGCCATTGACTCCCGCTAGTTGTGTTGAGCACATGATCATTGAGTTCACGATTTTTTTCCAGCCTGGCGATTGTAATGAGTAACAGAATATTTTAAAGGAAACTGTTTCGGGGTTAACTCTGTGGAATTTCTCCATATTAGGAAGAGAAATAAAATGCTGCACCGCGGCGAAACCCGGGTCGTTGAATAAAGTGTTATATATATTGTGGAATTGCAAAGTTTTTTAGAATATTTTAATACTGATAAGAGAGGTACGTAAACTTGCTTTTTCGAAAACTCCCTTCACCTGGCTTAACTCCATAAGACATATTTTCATTAGATACTTAGTATGAATAGTCACTGTTATAACTTCATTGACGCCGTTTAGGAAATCTCACTAGATCAGAGCTTCTCCACATTCCAAAACATGAAATGTTTACTTTCTTGGCAGAAACGCCGGTTTCGATACAGAAATTACACAGGAGATTTAAAAGCGACCAGAACATGCAGTCTCTGAGTGAGAGTTACAATAATGAAAAATAATTAAAAGGGAAGAATTGCATGTGTCAGTAAACTAAACAGAATGTGTGACGTAGCTGAAGAAAATTAGACGGGGCAGGGAAGAAGTGAGTAGACAAAACGAGAACCTGAAAGTAATTCGTAATTTAAAAGTAAGAATAACAAGAGTTATAATATTGGAAAAGAATTAAAAGAATGATAGTGAAAAAACTGATTGTTGAGAAAATATTTCCTAAATAAACGATTATTAACTAAACAAAATGTCAAGCGAATATACATCAGCTACGACTGCTAAACCGGCATACTAAAACGCTTAGCCAGCCAAAAACTAACGACAGCCGTAAGGGATTGTTAATGGTAACAAAAATGACAATGTTCATTGCAGGTTACGAATAAATTCAAAAGAAAGCCACTGTATAAAAATAATTTTAAACCTAGAGCAAAAGTAGTGGCATTTATGACTATGAAGGCAAATGCGCTTGCAACAAAATCAATTAACAAGTATGGAAAGCTTGAAAATATCTGTGATGCAAGGACATACACATTCTCCGGGAAACGGACATTTTTACTGAAATTAGCAGCAGGTACTTCCTTTTAATATGGCGGAACTAGTGAGTAAAAGATGGCAGACAAGAATTTCACGATAGATCTGATAGTTTAGTAGCACGGAAGCGAGAATCAGAGAATGCGTAGGCTCGATAAGTAAGCTTTGATGGTAAGTCAGAGGCTTGAAAATTAAGGCAGAAAAGATAGATAATAAAAAATAAATAACATATTCTAGGGGTGAGAGAATACGGTAGATTAGGTTAGCTCTTTAAAAATGAAAACGGAGAAAAGATGAAAGAAGATAAAAGGTAAGGCAGGTAGAGGGAGGGTATGCGACAGGAGTATATTAAGTGAGGGCTGGGAAGCGTTGTGAAGGCCACAACATTCGTGACACTGACTGCAGGAAAGGAAGCGGTCCTCTTTTTTGGCCTGCCATCGATCAAAGGAAAGGGAAATTAGGGGCATTTCCATGGCCACGAATTAATGAAGAGCTATGTTCCCAGGCTTGGTCCTGATTTTATTCCAGAATACTCCGAGGGACCGTTTATGTCAATTTCCATGCTCCGAGGTTTGAGGTTCCTCCGAACTGAAATGCACCTGGCACGGAAGAGGAGGGAAATCTCTTAGCACGAAAAACGCTCACATTAACTTCGAAACGACACAAACATCAACGGCGTCAGTAAACACGCTGGCATCCCAAACGCCACTCCCAGATAGGCCCACATAAAACGGCCGTTTAAGTCGAGAGCTGTTACTCGGGAACGACGATCATTTTTTGCAAAGTTTTTGTCCTCCGCTCACGTCCCACTAAAGAAATTATCCCAATCCTTTCTTGAATTAAAATTTGTTACCAACGCGAAATTCAGCACTGACCTCTTGTTTTCAAAATCCCTGAGACCAATAACAAAATCTTCAACTGACACTGTCTGTAATTCGCAAAAAGAAATCAATCCCTCGTCAATTCACATGCCTGATTTTGGGGGAAATAATACAACCCGTCTCTCCAGGCAGCTAATAAAATTATTCCTACCGGGGCAATTCGAACTAATAAAATAATTATTTGAATGCGATAAGGTAAAATTATCTTATTACATTTACAATTAGAATAAAAATTTTAGTGAATATTAAAATCAAAGACTTCATTAAGGGGATACTTTCCAATTATCTTATTTAATTAAAAATATGTAATCCGCCTTAGCTTTATTCGCTATTTAAAAAGGTGCCTTAGAAGTACTTTCAGTTTCGGTTCCCACACACTCTCACATGCACTTTATTAACTAAAAGTTACGTATACTCATCGATGAAGCTATGACATTTTTAACACATTTAAAGAAGGGTTAATTTTTTTATAATAAGCAAAATATTTAACTAGCGAAATAACAAGAGCCAAACCAACCGAAACAAACACCAGCTTTACATGATGGAAATTCAAATGCGCAACTCTAAGAGTTATTGCAGGATAAACAATCGTTTCGATATTTCAGTGGGAAAACATGATCAGTGGAAATAAATTAGATTCATTAATGTTTATATATTATATTTTAAGGAACTTTCTTTGTCGGGAACCATTTTAAAGAAAACTTTCTCTAACATTATACAAAAGTGTAAAGCGTGTAAGGCATACCTGTCGAATTGATATATTTAACTCTAGTTTAAACTGCATCTACAGAACCATCATTATGATCTCGGAGGAACGTGTCACTCACCAAAGGCTTCTTTTCATAGTCACACGTGGTACATCTGAAAAATGGGGCAGGAACCTTTTTACCAGATGAATTGGCTTGATCGCTAAGAATGACAAAATTCATTTTCAAACTTAATTACGACTTGTATTAATCTCTGATACTACTACTTCTACAGCAATGATAGGATTTAGAGAGTGAGGAAGTAATCGTAACTCGTATATGTAGATTTACAGAAGTATAAAAGACCACGTATTGACTTTAAAATTAATATATACAGCAAATGATGGAGTCAGGCAAATAACATATTGAAATAATTCACTAAGTAACACCATATTGAATGCTCAACATATATATACTCTAAATACACTAACTTTGCCTAAGAATAAAAACTGTGCCTATATATCATGATCACATACTAACAATCCGGAAATTGATTTGCAGCAGTTCATCAAAACGCCTACCTGGCGAAACCTGGTGGGTAGCGCGCTCGCCGGCTATTTTTTTTAGGAGGTGGTGCGGAAAATGCATTAAAAACGGTCGTGGGTTCGAGTCCCGCGCAGGGCATGGTTGTTTTGTTGTCCAAATGAGTTTTATCGACGAACTGAAGAGGTACAAAATGAGCATAACCGTCGACGCACCCTAAAAACAAAAACTACTGCTAGCTCTTCCAAAAAAATCTTCCACCTACCACCTTCTTCAATGCCTTGTAGTTCCTAACTCAAATATTCTTCACTATTCTGCCTATAATAAAAAATACTTGGCCTATCTCTAGGAGTTCCTATTTAAGTGTCAAGCAACTGTAATACTCAATATCTGTCCTACTGCAACTATATTCTCATCATAAGGTTCTCTATTTATGACTCTTCGGAGTACTTCTTCATTAGCTCTCCTTGTAAGTAATCAAATAAAGGAGCCATATCGGTTGGACAGTGCTAAGCCACCTTTAATGGATCACCATTATACGTTTGCAGACCGAAGATTGATTTACGAATCAAATGTAACTAAATAAATTTTTTAAATCATAAATAAAAGAGAAATGATTAAGGACTTACTCAAGGCGTGAACCATTAGCGTAATTGATAACCAACTACCAATGGATTTGATTCGACAGCCTAACTCTTATACGAACAACAAATTTTATATGGATAGCGATGGAATGAGAAAACTCATTTTATGCGAACGAAATAGACAAGGCGCATTTCGAAAGGAAGAGAAAAACATTCTTACGCATGGACGCCACGAATGTCAAATAAAGCAAAACTGATAGGTAAGGATAACATATTAATTCAGACAATGTTTTAACACCCAAAATGGTTCATAGAAGGAGCTTAATCACACAAAAAGGGAGAGAAGAAAACCGATCCCAGCCATTGGACAAAATGTTGACCACGAATTAACCCGAGGAGTCGCATATTCCCAAGCGCCCTTCATTCATGGGAGAGTCATTCGGAGTCTTCGGAACCATTGATCGTAGACGGGGGGTCGATGGGGAAAATGGTGGCCATGGAGTGAGTGAGCGGTTGAGGGTAAAGGGGGGCTGCGTCGCGTGCGAGCAATGGAGCGAATAACAGACCAAGGGGGAGAGGGGGGGAGGGGGTTCCATGGGACATGGTGGAAGTTGAGGGCAATAAGGAAGTCAGGAGGGCGGATGGGTGGGAGGAGTGCGTCTGAATGGCAAAAGGGAGGGAGAAAAAAGAGGTGCAGCTGGTCGAGAAGTCTCCTTTCCGTCGGATATAGTCTAGTAGATAAGGGCGAGACGACAACCACCCAACGCCCCCGCCACACCCCC
>WURS02079561.1:0-10232 GCA_011762765.2 Rhinocypha anisoptera | reverse complement strand
TGGTATACATCACCATTTGTACCATTTTATTCGAAATATTGATATTCATTATACATAAAATATATTGAGGATGAAAAGTGGATATTGTGTAATAACTTTGAGGAATGGTTATATATTTCCTCCCACCTGGCTCTTCTCTTGGTGTCCCCAGTTCCCTTGGTATACATCACCATTTGTACCATTTTATTCGAAATATTGATATTCATTATACATAAAATATATTGAGGATGAAAAATTGGAAAAGAATCAAAAATGCACAAACAGAATGTTTACCCGACATTGCAAGGTCTTTGCAGATCAAAATTAAAAGGTTATTAAAATATAGAAACAATTAATAAGCACTACAAATTATATGGAGAGTGAATTTGCACATAATTCAAAAGAAATGACAGCCCCTTTAAGAAAGTTGAGGAGAATGGAGGAGGAGGAAGGAGTGGGAAGGAAATTGGAATACCTTCGCCTCAAGCTGCCAATTATGGAAACATTTGAAAATTTTAATCAGTGCAATTGTACATCAATTGCCCAAACTGCAAGACTTTATAGGATGAAAAAGCATGTCCTCAGCAGTAAAAGTTTTAATATAGTAAGCTGATCGTGGCTTTAAAGGACAAGGGTACCATGTCGTAAAATGTGCTGAGCAGGAACAAAGGGTTATCTGGCTCCACATTAGTGGTTCATTTCTGGATGCATTATTTTTCCTGGAAGGTAATTGGGGAATGGAGTCATTACAATAGAAAAGTAAACAAAGTATAGAAATACCAATGACTGATTCCAAGATCACTTCTACCGAGTACAAAAATGATGGAGGATAGAAAGGAATGAGCTTCAACATTTGGAGGATAAAAGCCAGTTTTTGAAGGTATCCATCACTTTTTTTATGGTATCCATAATGAAAACAACTTTGAAATTTCCCTAAATTTATTATGTAGCATGATGCATTTTGCAACTCTGAGGCATAATTATGTGCAAAGAAAAAGATGGAAGCCACCAATTTTATATAGCTGTTGGGTGTGGGCAGGGGAAAGAATAACTGTTGGTAGGGGGGAATGGAAATGGTGGAAATACTCTTAATTACAAAGCTCAGATACTCAAAGAAGCTCAACATGAGTGCATAGGGAGAGAGATAGAGAGAGGAGAGGAGGAAAGTGAAGAGGGGTGTGACAGGGCAATTAGCAAGGGGTGAGAAAGGAGATGCTTGTAGACAATAGAGAAGATAGAATAACAAAGTCATTACACAGTGCTCTACTTTTGTCTTGTTTGTGGAAAGCAATTTACATGTATCCAAGCACACCCATATTTCCACCTTTCTTCGCTATGTACAGTATTTTCTGAAACATCTATTGTGCTCCTTCATACTTTTGTTGAAAGATCAACCCATTTGGCCAATGTACACTTTTAAAAAGTATAAATAACTCAAATGAATGTCTCAATTCCTGAAGAGATTGACTGAGTAATTTTTCTTTGATTAACTTTTACATGTGCAGTGATTTATGAGGCCTTCTTCCCAGATGACCCAACAACAGCAATGGTAGTCCTCTGGCTGTGGGAATCTGCAGGTTATGCCCTTGGATGTGGTCTCAGTGTTCCATTGTGCACAGGAGTCAAATTGCATAGTTTACTAATCACCTTACTCATTGGATTAATTGGTTATTCTATTGTGGAGTGCTGCCTTGGTGGCTGTTGTAAAGGCAGCAAAGTCACTAAGGACCAACAAAACCCATGATTATGATCAAATGAGATCATGACAAGGAGTGATCAAGAGCCAGTTAAGATGGCCCTAGCCCACACACCTTTCTTCATGCCAAACTAAGCCAAATAAAAATTTTGGTGTAATATTTGGTAGGGTAAGGTGGCTTCATAAATATGTTCCATTGTTGTGTAGCTTAGATTGTGGATTAGTCATCTTCTGGATAAAAACAAAGTTACTGTTTTAAGTCAATTCCCAAATCAAGACTTTCCTATAGCTACCATTATTCCAGGCAACCAAGTGTAACACAGGAGTGACCAAGTGAGAAGTTGTTACTTTAGTGACTGTTTTCATTTCCATTAGGATTGATGTGGGACTATTATCCCAGTCAAATGACCCTTCTATTTTCATGTGAGTTGCTTATTTAAATCACTCAGAGTGCATTAGTCCCACTCAGCATATTTTATTTTGAAAAGTTTTTGAATCCTGATTATGAGATAAATCTGTTTTAGTCATGACTTTAAGAGGATGCAGATGCAACCTCACAACCTCTGAAGGGAGTAGAGGAGAGGCATGAGTCATTTAATGTGTTTTGGGTCTCATATTCATCTGAGAAGTATTCTACTGAATTATGTACCTGCATACCGTGATGTATCATACAAATACCTATGGTAAAAACATTATCATTCTAAGGATAACCTAATGAAAATGTTATTGTGATAAATGCCATGTTTTCACACAGTAAAACATAAAAAACCCATTAAAGATATCTTCAATTCTGCTTTTCTCTTATTTATCAGCTCAAATAATAATAGATTGCTACAAACTGAAATGCAATAAGATGTACATATTTTTTGCTGTAGTTCATTGAATAGGAAATATGAAACACTTTTGAGTAATAAATGGTGATGTCAGCCTAGGACAGAATGTAGGGACTGTAATATTATGGAACAATATTTGTCATATTGATCTTTTCTTTTAAGAAGCTTAAAGAGCATTCTGTTCTAAATGCATTTGAAAAATTATGCAAGCAGCTTTAAATGATTAATCATCAACTCAGGTTCATATTTTAACAAGTACTAAAAATGAACCTGCTCTTCTCAGAACCTATATTTTCCAAAAGAAACCTATATACATTTATCAGATATTAACAATAAACAGCTATAAGATCTACATACTTTATGCCTCTCTTCATGAGTAAATATATCTGCCTCTTTTCATTCTATTCTTCCTGACCTAGCCCAGCATTTTTTATTTATCTTCCTTTTAGGCCCCTTTACTGAATCCTCACCCACTTCTCAGAGGTCTTCAATCTGCGCTCATACATCATGATCAGGTTTCGATGCCCCACATTTGATTAAGTTTCACTTATAGTTTCCATACTTATTTATCAAAAGTAAATCTCATCAAACCTTATAGCTTTGTAGACACTTTATTAGCTGATGCAATGATTGCATTCTTACACACTTGTACAGTCTCATCCAGAATAACACTACCCAAGTAACTGCAGTAATATACCTACTCCAATTTAATATCTTATATATTTTGATGTTTAACTTTTGCCCTCTATTTTTTGTGAATGAGATTACTTTTAAATTCTTATGATTTCATTCTCTAAGCCTCAAATTTTACTTGTAAAGTATCCAGTAAAAACTTAAACCCATTGACCATCTGAATAACTAGAACCTAGTCATTTGCAATGTTTAACTTTGACCTTTTCAGAGAATATCATTAACTTTAATTTTATTATTAATATCTTTCATCCCATTAGAAACAAAACCCTAATGCATTCAGTAGACTATTACTCCATGGCTGACTGACTAACCAGTGTGTGCTCATGCACAAATGTGACTGAATTTAATGAAATACCCCAATTCCTGTCTCCTGTGCTTACTATATATCTGCATGCATGAAAACAGTTAAATTTGTTGTAATATCTTAGTTACATGCAAAGTTAAAGTTATGGCTCCCACATACTGTTGCATATGTCTTTTTTGGGATGAGAATTAATACCAACCTAATGAAGACTTATGGCCTTCCTCATAAGGATTCCATACAGACCCACAAACCTCTTCTGTCTGCAAATTCCTAAAATGTATTACTAATTTCTCTGGAATATTATCCACAACTATTGATTTTTTAATACTTCAGTTCCCTAAAAGTTTTATTTGCATGGAGGTTTAAGGGAAATCAGAGAGGTGGGAGAAAAGGATTTCTAGTGTTCAAGAATAATTTGAATGCAGGGGTAAGTGATGGGATAATAGATACTAATAGGCCTTTGGCCTATTAGTATCTATTAAATGGCCTTTGAGTAAGTAGGCTAACATGCTGCCCACCAGCTGGCTGAGTAATATTTTTGTTTATTGGGTGCTTCGATGGTTAAGATCATATTGTACCCCTTCAAGTTGTAGAAAAATCAATCTGGAAGAAAACAACACCCATGCACTTGGTGGGACTCCAACCTACGACCTTTGGGTTAGCTGACATATCAAGGCTCCCCACCAGGCTAACCTAAGATGAAAGTGGGGAAGAGGTGTACTATAATTCTGACCCAGTCAAATATTAAAGTTAGGTATAGAAAAATTCCTTAAGTGCGAGAAGTGTCCTGGAGGAAGTGGTGGAGATAATGCTTCATAAGATAGCAAATTAGTTGCATATTTGTCTATTTACATATTACCATTTGTCTATTTAAGTTCAGACCAAATTCAATATTTTGACAATGCAATTTGCTTGAAATGCTTTTTGAATTCCCCTCTTGAAACAATCTTTTGCAGAATAAAATGAATTAATTAAAAAAATTATATTGTTCTGTAATCACCTCTTTACACATCTACATAGTGAATGTACAGATCCTGTTTTATACACTTTGATTAAATTATAACTTTCTGGTGGTTCAACTTGTTGATAAAAATGATAACTTCAAATAAATATTTTTATACCCAATGGTTTCATTAAAAATCATAGCAACTATAGGTCAACTTCATTTATCAGAGTGGAATAAAATCAAACCAAGGTCTGCAATCAATAGTATAAAAAGAATTGAAGCAAGGGGGGATGCTTTATCAGTAGCCACTACGGTTTTCCAATTGAATTTCATTTCAAAGGGGAACTCAAACTGGGTTTCGTTATTTATTTCCATTCTAAACATGTTGGAAAAGTTGCAACAACTTTATCACTTTAAGAAAAGACTGCAAGTAAATGTTGTGGGAAAGAGTTACGAATATGCCATATTTATCCTTCCTGTAACCCTTTTCTTAGTCTGTATCTAATTTCATTTGTAATATGACTTGACATATCCATACAAATGTAGATTGCAAATGGTGAAATATTATGAAATAGGAATGCTATCCATTATTGAGTAAAATATCCAAAACCTTTGGAGATTATACTCGGTAATGCCTTCACCAAGCAATACAGTGTATTCTCAAAATTTCATTTTCCAGTGAATTAAAACAATCTTTCACAAAATTACATCCTTGTAGAAATAGTGGAATCTGCCTCATATATCAACAATTGTAAATGATGACAGGCATTTCGAGAAGTTATTTCTTGAACTATGTAGCTGGACAAAAGTTCACCAATGCAAGTTGATTTTCAAATGATTTTTGCCTAATTTGTACCAAAGGTCATATTCAAAATATCATCAACATATTGTCTCAAAATAATATGGACAAGTGGCATTATATAAGAGCATATAATGTGCGATCCAGGCATACCATCAAAAAGAATTTCTTGCTTAAACAAATATTAACTTACGGGCATAACTTATCACATGGTGAGAAAAAGTCGGTTTAAAAAGAACATTTTATTGGTACAATTTTGTTTTGACAACATAAATAATTGGTCAGTTGTCTATAAACAATATTTAAGGGGAAACTGTGTTTTTTGAGCTAACATGTAATACTTTTGTTGTTTAAAAAAATTACACCTTGTTTATAGTTCGAGTGTCACAAATATGGGCTGCATTACACAAGATTCTCGTCAGCTCTTCATTTGATATGTCAATCTGCCTGCCTTTCCCCATCAATTTACATAAAAAGGCAACCAAAACATGTTTACAGGTGACCCTGGATCTTCTTCCCAAAACATGAAAGTTATAAGCTGGGCAAGGGCAATAATTTATTTCAGGATATATAGTGTATGTAGAACCAGAACTTCCTGGAACTTGGATTACATATCGTTCACTCGGTGACCGCAGAAATGCCACCGACGAAGATGCGGAGTCGAGTAACTCCAAAGCTTTCTCAAATGAGTTCCCGAATACAGAATGGAGGGCTAACAGTAGATCGTCACTCACTGTAATTATGAAGGTAGTTTAAGAGAAGGCATTAAAATCCTAAACGTGGTCAATGCAATTTTCATTTATACCGAATGTACATACATTCCTCTTTCTCTCTGAACTGCTTTTCCACTTCGTTCAATAATGTTTTCCCAACAGTTTGCATAAGGGGCTTCAATACTTCTTTCTGGGTGGAATCTACTGTTCCTATAAAGCGAGAAGGTTCCTTTCAAGTATATTGACTTGTCTATCCAAACTAGCACTATCACAGAATAACTTACTTTCATGTAATTCGTCAAATTCCATAGCTAGTTCTTATTCCACAGTGTCATTACCACTTAGCTGTCTTCACGACTTAAAGAGATGCTTACATGTGCATACAATCGCCACAAGTGGTAAATTCATTTTCCCTCGCGTTCAGCTTGTCATTTTTTTACGTTCCTCCATTGTCAGTATATACAATTTAAAAGCGGTTCGAGAAGTTAAGTGGTGATCAATTATATTTTGTAAAAGATGAGCTCTTGGCATATTAATTTAATGTATCAGGTTAGTTAAATTTCAAAACCACGAAGCATATTGTAATTGTGGTGTACCTTTTTGTTAGAAGAAAACAGCAAAGCACGTTTAGATTTTTTATTATAATAAGTAGATACAAATTAAATATAGATGTTTTATGATTTAGTTGAGTCGAGATTACGTGGAGATTGGATGAAGTGAGTAGTGATGATGATAAACCTGAAAGAGAAGGTACGTGTTTGTTAAAATAATACCATTTAACAATTGATAAAGAGAAAAAATTGATTTTTATGTGCTCTGAATATATATAGTTCTGTATACCTATTTGTAACTCACTAGGTAGTTTTGCTTATATTAGTCCTTACCTTATTATCTTTATTAGCCCCATAGGTGTCCTGGGTAGAAATTCCATCCTTTAGGCTGCGGATGTCGCACATAATACCGGTGGAGATTTTCGTACTCAAATGGCACATCGATGACGTAGTGGTCGCTGAAATATGTGTTGTAGATTTCATTATTCACAATGCATTCTTTAATATATATGATAAGTAACTCCAAATTTACAATGGAAGCGAGACAGGAAGAAATCATTGAATAGTTAAAAATCTATATTTCTCTGCACCCCATGATAGAAAATTATAATTTAATTTACTATATATATATATGAATAGCACGGGGATAACTACTAGCAGGTATCCTACAACTCTTCAATCACGTGCGGCAAGTAACTATCATAATTACCATTGAAGATTATTTATAATTTTCACAGTGAACCGATATTACTTACTATTCCTTATTCGGGTCTGGGGTTGTAGTACCAGCTGCCACAATTGCGATGCATATAGCCATGAAAATCTAGAACAATGAAAAGGTTATTATTCATCTAATTACTATTTTCTTGTTCCATTACTAATATTTTGTCAATTGTTTATTTATTCATTATAATTATTATTCATTTATAATCCGGTCAGTTGTTTAAGGCATTTTTTATGTCCTTCAGATGAATGGACTATGTACAGCTCGACGGTTTCCATCAACCCGCAACAACCCTACCAGAATTTCTGTGATTGAACGTCAATCTGGGTGAGTTATTTCAATTTTGATAGACTAGTGGATGGGATAGGTCTAAATGAACCAATTGGAAGCAATTTTTGTTTTAGATTTATTCTTCCTTTTTTGAATTTGATTTGTCCACCAGCACGACAGCAATAAACATAGTTAACTGATTCTGTGCATTCTATGTTTTAGTCTCGCTATGCGTAAAATATCTCGGTGACATTTTTGGCTAAAAAATAGCCATTATTCTAATCACACGAGGCATAATGAACTCAATTATTCGGATTGAAGGGGTGTTTGAGCAAGCTATATATAAGCATTAAGCCTAGAGAGTACTTGATGACTTCGAATACACATGATTGCGTCTTTTGTAGACAGATGGCGCGGGGTCAGTCTTCGGTGATTCTGAAGTGGATCGGTATTCAAATAATTTTATTAAGCAGCCAAATAAATAATGTCTCTGATGATTTGTCACTGATATATAATTAGACTCACACAATAGTTTAGGTTTATTATTTTTATTTAACTCTAGAAAACGTACTTAATGTCCTACGAAAGCGTCGACGAGCATAATTCGTTTATTCTATCCAATGCCTTTCACTTATAGTAGGTAAATACTTGTTGTAGCTTATTTTTTGTGGCTTCTCCAACTTTTAACTTCCTTCTATCCTTCCAGTCCCATCCTTATCTGCCTATTCTCCCGGTCTTAAGAGTTTCTTACTGTTTTATGTGTTAATAGGACTCGTAACAGCACCATGAACTTAATGCAAAATTAGAAAATCTTTGCCGAAAACAGTGCAGAGACATATTGCTAATGAAATATAATTATAGCGACACCAGTTGTGATTACGTTCAACGTCTAATTTACATATTATTGATATTCACTTCTTTCAATTTCAGCTATTCATGCTTCTTGAGTTCACTTTGATTGCATATTATACATGAGGAAAAATGATTATTATTAAGATTTTTGTACTTGTGAGCTCGGATAGTCTTTTGGGAACTTCTATGCTTGGCATCTCCCGGAATTGTGCCCATAAATGTCAGTATGGTCAGTAGGGTCTGAGGCTCCGAGGCTTAGAAACTAAAATTTTCGTGTCGAGTAATATACTTTTTTCAAGATGTAGCAACGTTACATCGTACACAATTGATCCGCAATCTCAAAATGTGGAATGTGAGTTAATTATAAGAAAATCACTAACCATCTTTTATTTAAAAAAGAGCCTGTTCAGATGGGTATTTAGGAAAAGAATGGTCTATATAAAATAATAAGCTGACCTCGTATGCACCGGGATGTGAGCAGTGACCTCACTAATTATCTTAGTAGAGAACCATTATAAAGCTTAGCCCATATTTTATGACGGGAGAATCATGTGGTATTCCGTTAATAACTTGAACCCACAATTGGCCAGTCCGACATTCAGGTGAAATTCTTCTTCTTCTTGAGTGGATTTGTTCCCGAATGAGTTCTTCTTGAGTGTTCTGTTTCAATTTCCCTGCTCCCTCGACGTTGTTCGGTCCGGTGCTGCCGCCCTCAGCTGTGTCATTCAAGAGTAGCAAAATTTTTCGAGGCTTAATGCCACCAAAACTCCACCTCAGGTATTAATAACTTCGTAGTTCGTAACTCTAAAATTCTTCATTATTCTATCTCATACACCATTCCTGGCCTATCTCCAAGGTCCTTACATTCTAATATCCTTTCCAATTAGCCTTTCAGAACCTGTATTATTTTAAAATTTAGCATGCTGCTTTCCCTCTTAATGTAAGTTTACTACCATCATAAGGTTCTCTACCAGTGGCTTTCCAGAGTACTTATTAATTGGTTCTTCTCTTTTGGTTATCAAATAAAGGAGGCACAACTAGCCAGGCAGTGCTCGGCCTCCTTAGTTGGTAACCATCCTAAAAATCCAAACCAAGCAGTCCGAGGATTGGGGGGGCTTTCGCAGTTCTCCAAGCTATCCTGTCACCTGGCAGTGATGCTCCTAACATTCTCCGTTATCTGTTTCTCATGTGCCATCCTTGGGCTACGTTTAGGATGCTCCCCTTCTACGGTACCTTCCAATATGGGTTTCACTCAACTGTCGTGCCTCCATATGTGTGTGTGTCCTGTTAGTTTCCCTCTTCTTCTAGTAAGTGTACTCCATAAACCTCTATTTTCGCCGATTCTTCGAAGTAGGTACTTCCTCAATAGTCACTCTGTATATCAAGTTAATTTTTTTGCATTCTTCTCTTGCACCATATTTCGTTCGCTTCCAATCTTTTTTAGCTCTTATCGTGATATTGCAATGTATCACATTACTCTCATATGTTACTTTTTATTATATCTTTGAAGCTCAGAAGCTATTTTTTAGTGCATTGTTATTAATCTCATATGTCCTTATGAATCTCTTCCTTATTTCCTGGTTATTATTTTTTGCAGTAATTTTTCCAAACGATAGAATGATAGTGTACTGTATAAAAATATTCATATATTTAAATAACGTAAGCAGTTCACACACGTGAAAGTCACAAAAACATAAAAAAATAGGCACAAAAATATAGACTCACTAGTTTTTTGAATTTTCGGTGGCTTCTGATATATATATATATATATGTATATTATAACATTCAAATGATAGTCAAGAAGGATAGGAATATATAAAAGGATGAATACAAAATGTGGTAGAAAATATTGATGGAAACCACCAAATTCAT
>WURS02079550.1:0-10232 GCA_011762765.2 Rhinocypha anisoptera | reverse complement strand
CTCGCGTTTCAACCCCTTTCTCCTTCTCCCCCACCACAGTAGTAGTTGCCCTCCCCGGTCGCGAAATGTTGTTGTCATGCGGAAGAAGCATGAACGCGCACACACACACACACAAACGCGGACACGTACGCCCACACACGCACATTTAAGTGCACGCGTGACCTTACCCGTAGGAGTAGACTCCCACCGATAGAAGAAAATAGCGAGGGGTTCATTTAAAAGCCGATTCCACCCGGATGACATTCGTAATTTTAGCCCTCATAATATGTACGAGGAATACATGGAATACTCGTACACGGAATAAAGTAAGGCCACTCGCGCTCTTGCAAGAACTCCATTTGTTTCTGCTTTCATGGTAATTTTCCTACGTGCTACTGCGGTCCTTCGGTAATTAAAAAAATTAGACGTGTTTACCTAAATAAAGGGGAATAGAGCGCTCATTAAAAACACGTTTCATTGTATTTTGAACATTAGAATAAAGGCAAAATAGTTTCAATTTACACCTGATATACGTAGTTTACAAGTTTCTTCAAAGGTTTCCCCAATAGCAGTGGTGGTAATAATATTGAGTTCGGAATGGGGAAGAAGAGTTGTCGGTAATAGAACGAGAAGATCCCGCTGGTTAAACTAAAGGAGAGATGATGGACACAGTCATAGTAATGCAAGAGAAGAAATGGAAGGCGACCTGGCACAATAGTGCATGGAGAATTAGCAAAAACAATGGAGTCACACCAAGCAAGAATATTGTATCAGAGCGGAAAGTTAATCAAAGTTTCGTAAGGCAAAAGAATCAGTAAATAAACTGCATAGCATATTAAGTTAAGTATTTATTAAAATAAAGAAAAATTCATATATATATATATATATGAATTTTTTTTCCGCCAACTACGCCTCGAGAAAGACCGCCGCGCGGTCGATATATATATACACATACACATTTATTTATTTATATCAGAAATAATAGGAAATAAGAAAAGGAATAGGGACACAAAAAAAGACGAACACAAAATGTAATTAGGATGAGGTAAGTGGGAGATATGTGGTTCAAATTCCGGCTAAGGGCAACTTTTTTAAATTCTGGCTGAGGGCAAATTTTTTCTCTTACGAATCGGTGGGTTTCCATCATCCTTACCACATTTTGTGTTTGTCCTTACAGACAGTTGTAGTTGTAGTTGTTACCCTTGTAGTTGTACACGCTTTGTGGTGTAACCATCAGATTCCTAATTTAAAAATAAGCGTAGAATAAAAATTAAAAATAATGAATCCCCTGGCACTTGGACACCGCAATTAATTAATTCAACAATTAACTGAAGCAAAGTTAAATACAAAAACGTAAATATAAAATGTAAGTCTTTCTCTAAGATATTATGTGATCATATTTTGTCTTAATAAATGTGCAATTGAGGTATTCAGCGAATTTAATGAGGAATTTGATTATTATTTTTGTGTGATATAGAAAATTAGAAAGACGGTTTAAAAAAAACCACAGTATCTCTGAAAGAAATCATATTCATAAAGCCGTTTCTTAATGTTTTGCAAAACACCTAAAAATAGTGTAAAATAAGTTATATCAGGAGAGTTGGATGAGCTGCATGGTGTTCGATAAGACAAAACAAGCGCTCAGACAGTCTATTATCTCGTGCCCTCATTTAAACCCCCGCCCCGCAATTCTTCGTTTGCCCAGCCTTCATAAACCTGATCGTTTTGCTGAGCCTATTTCATTCTCTCTCTCTTATCTTATTTCATGCTTACCATTATCTGAGAGAAGTGTGTACTTGTGTACTTTTATGAATAATCAACTCATTTTCCCTCGCCCGTCACAGAGATTGAGACCCGCATGTACCTCGCAAATTATCTTGGCGTGCGATATATTAACTCTACTTTGAAAATTTCTGTTGGGATTAAAGTAGCAAATTAAATCTTATTTAGGAATAAACATATTGGAATTGGTATATTGATCTGTCTTCCATAACTTCGCCACAACATTAACATATGATGGTAGAAGTGATAATGAATGAACTATTAATCACCCTTCTATTTTGACATTGATAATAGCAATTTAGAATACATTCACAACAACGTTTGTAGATCGTTCCAAATTATCACCGAAGATGAAAAAGAAATGAAATAAAAATAATCCGTTCCGCGTCAGTTCATCTCAACGATCCTTTGAGGTGGACTCAACAAATTCTCCAGCTATTTATTTCTCGGCTCCATATATTTTGATGGACGAAACGAAAAAGATTCCATCATTTAGATTTCCTATTCGACAGTCGATGAATAACTGCTAACATTTCGTACGGATGATATTAAAACAACTAACTAATTTAGACAATTTTTATTCCTGGTAACTTTATAAGCAGTGAAGCTAACTTTGAAGACTAAAAAATATGATTCTGGAAATAGTAATCTTTCTGTGAAATCATCGTGGCTAACACAACTAATCATGGAACATTAATGAGATATTTTACTACCGTGCTAATTCACTTGTGAAGGGGAAGGTAATTTAATTGGCTGTGAAATAAATCCTGGTATGGGAAGTGAGATCAGTTTTCCAAATACATATTTGAATCATTTCCGGAAAATAAATTTAATAAAATTAAATGAATTACATAATAAAAATTAAATAAATAAAAAGTATATTAACTCAGGAAATGAATTCTTTTCGTTTCTTAATAAAGTTCTTGAGAAATTTTCTATATGTTACTTTTTTTCATGTTCAGACACTGTCATTCTTGGTACCATTTCAAGCCCTCCTGAGACAAAGGCTCATCAGGAGGTACTTGAATGTAAATGACGTAACACAAACATCCATGCCCTATGTGGTGAAAAAACTCACCTAGTCGGGATTCGAACCCGCGACCTCCGGGTTGGCAGACGAGGACGTTACCGAGGTCGGCGGTGTAACTTCCATATTATGTATTACCTTTGAATGAAAATAGCCCTGTGATAATGGTAACATTATTTATTTCTATACTATTACTATTTTGTAATGATTTAAATGTCGGATCAGAAAATCTGACATGAATAACTAGTGATCGTTTCCTTTGTTGTGCATACTATATTCCCGTTTTTCATTGAGAATAAATACACAATACCCCAGGAGGTTATAATGAGGTGCACAGCTTGTGATTAAAGCTGCTGTGTCTCATGTGCCACTTTGGTACTTCCAACGAAAGGAAATAAAAAAAAAGTCTATGAAATTTGGGTCAATAATGTTTGCTATCAATGGATACTTGAAGCGAATTAAACTTATATTTTATCTACACTGATGGAAAATGCTGTCATAAAGATTAAAGAAATTTTATCAGATTTATTCCCCGATTTTTTTGCCGCACTCTTGACCGCCATGCCAGATCCCGAAGCAAATATTTATTTTCTTTATCGTCCTTTCACCCCTGTTTCATAGGTGAAATGACAGAGGCAAAATCCTAAAGACTCGAGAATACACTCAGATGATTTTGGCAGGCGAAACCTGGAAGACTTCTGACTGGTTTATTCTCCCTTTAAAAGATTTGTATGTGATTATGTATACAACATTGCTCGCATCCTGCTTTAATAGTGCTACCGGATTTCCACGTTACAGTGCGTCGTCACGAAAACGGCACATTTATGAGAAATCGTCTCTCAACATCATCATCATTTGCCATCAATCTTGGAAGTTAACCCAGCTGCGGCTCCTCCCCCTCTCGTATCAGGAAATCGCTTCACGTGTTCATATTTCCCCCCTTTCATGTCCTCCATTACTTGTTTCATGTATCGCATCCGGGATCTTCCTCTCCCATTCAACCTGTTCACTTTGTCTTCCACCATTGTCTTCAGCCGGCAGTCGTCCCTCTCAATGAGCTCGCCCTATGCGTTTACGCTTCCTTTAAACTTTTCAATGCTTTTCGCAGTTTTTCTTCTTTCAGATACTCTTCGCAGGAATTCTCTTCGGTTCTTCAATCCGAGCATTGGATATTTATCTGTCCACGTGACACCTCATTTACGTTGGTTCCGGATTTATTTTCACCGCTAAACGTGTTCCTTTTGGGGCGTGGTAATTTAAAATGGCTAAATTATCTAAAGATCACAGTTACAAATCTCCTCCTCCCAAATCCAAGTGGTGCGAACTTCTTTGCGTTTGAACTTAACTTATCGAAAACCTTAGGTAGCACAAATAAAAAAAACTTGTTTCATAATCTTCTGAGCTATTTGTAGTAACCTTAAGGTCGATTAGATGTAGTGGTAGAACCACTCTCACCTATCACAATCACTCTTTGAGATGACTTATGTGGTTTATGCTCCTTATTTGTCTCCTCTCGAGGAGTCTGGTTATGTAAATTAAATTTTTCTTACATTTATTTAGTATTTTGGTTGGCATCTTGCATTTGTATGTCACAGATCATTATTATAGCGGCACTCTTAGTGAACCAATAATGCTATTTATTTTACTGATTGGTCAAGAATTTATTTAACAATCACGATTATAAATTATGTGGTCGAGGTCAAAAAAAATTATAATTATTGAATAATTTATGGAAAACGCTTGATCAAAATATGCCATGACCAGGCCATTAACACATTGTAATGACGAAGTAATCGTGTAAAAACTTTTACGGGAATTATAAGGACGCTTTCGTGAGATGAGTGTATAATGGAAATTAAAACGAGATATTTGTGAAGGAAGCGATTTTTGCACGGGAAAGTCACAATTGATGACCAATCCATGTAACACACATCGCATTACAAACGCACGAATCGGCAATGGAGGTGAATGCACCAAGCTGAGAACACTTACAAGTAGGTTATGTTCCTAGAGAACGTAAACAATCTTACTAGCTTGGATTGTAAATACCATGTTGACGTTTTATTGTTTGATAGCCTCCTAATGATGGCATCCTTGGAGAGGTGAATCGTACACCATGCTATTTCAGTGATTTATAAGCAGTTTTCCAAGTGAGTACATCAGATGTTTGCCAGCAGAATGGAATGCCTTGCATTTGTGATTTTCGTGCCTCCCCGTTGTATGTGAATTCAATGTTTTAATTTTCACTGGCCTACTGGTGGTGTGCAGCTGAAATAAAATAGCAAGTAAAATTTATAACAAGATCATATTAATTAAATTTCGCTACACACATATATATATATTTTTTTTCAGGAAAACTCAGACGAGCAGCAAACACGAACACACGCACACACTTATACACACACACACTAAAAAGAAGAGGTCTCGGAGTTCTCCCAGACCGACGAAGGGGAAAGCATCCCCGAAATTTATCTTCCCGATGTGAGTCTTTTAAGTGTTTCTTTTTAAGTGAGTATTTATTTTGTAGTCTAAAAACAATTTTCAGTCATTGGTGACATATTTAAGCTCTTTTGCATTGGTAACAGTGCCCTAGAAAGTTACGTTGTTACTTCAAGACAGGAAATAGATATTGACTCGGATAGGCCCAAGTGTTTGCATCAGGATTACTCGTTTGAAAAGTTTAGAGCCTCGTTTGGCAAAGATCCACCTCCGTGGACATCCCCCCACCTGAGCCTGGATTCGCAACTCCGATTGACTCCCGATGCAGAGTTCGCTCCAATTTAATTGGCAATTTGGTTTCAAGGTGACATGGGAGTCACGAAGTCGTCTCATCTGATGGTGACTCCGTGATTCGAGCGTCACCAGCAGGCAAGAGGTCCCGAGAATCGCAACACGCTAAGCGCTCTCGACTCGATGGGCTAATCTATTTAAATGGGTCGGTCTGACTTGTGGGAGCCCTCGCTTCAGTGCCGATTTATAAACATAAAGTTTTTCCAAAAGTGACTATAGATACTCCTCATAAAAAAAATAATCTCAGTACGCATATCCTTAAATGTGACCGTCAACCAAGACCGATGAAGTAAATTGATAAATATCTACAAGGCATAGACTACATAATATACACTAAAAAGTAACTAAAAGGACATTTACTCAATGCTGCATTCGGAATCTGGCTTAAACTCAGTTATATTTCTTTTACTCTTTATTTCTTAGTGATATTAAAATATTGTTTATATTTTAGCTACTGTCTTTTCTTATATTCTTTTCACAGTACTGTAAAAGTTATCGAAATTTCCTTTTAACATTTCAGTGCTCTTGGTAATCAGTTTATAACTTGATGTGGATGCGTGATTTATTCTAGGAGAAACTCGATCTGAGGAAAGGAGAAAAACTTGTTTAAAACATTAGTGAAGTAAATTACTGAAGGAAGCAATTAGGAAGAAAGTAAATTATTCACAGCAGTACGTTTTAGATGTGATAAACCCAAATAATATTTCTGATCCGATAGAAATGTGGATTAGGGGTTTTGGTTTATTGTCCAAAATGCTGTCACGGTTATCATTGAATGACAGTTATTGTAGGAAAATTTGTGGTGTTCCACTGACTATGGAAGAATGCGGCCGTTTAAAAATATTATTCATTGCTTGTTTTTAATCTTGTAGAGTTATTTTCTACTGAAAATTCTTTTAAACTCACCATCAATTACGGCCTCTCTATTTCTATCGCGCAAATTTTTTCTCACTTCCACTTTCCCAATCACAGGGAATTCACTTCTCCGCCACCTCTCTATTTCTTACACCTTGCGATTTCTTTCTTTTAATTTCTAGTACCTATATATGAATTTGTTTGAGGTATCTAAAACCATAATTGAGGTGAGATGAAGCGTGATATGCAATAAGAGAGGAAGAGGTTTTTATGTAATTTCAAAAAGATGTTAAAAATGAGGAATTTATGTCAGGGTCATGCATTTAGTTCCACTCCCATCACTATTTTCCATTATTATATACATGTGAATGCTAAAACATCTTTTTCACAATATTAGTAGCTAAAAATAATTACAGATTAGCCTCCGCTCAGAGTCCATACTACGTTAACATTCTCAGAGTAATCCATATTTCTCCTTTATTTGCCTGATATTTGTCTGCCGCTGTTCATTAATTAAAAAAAAATATATTTTGAGAAATGTAATAGATTATTTAATATTCCATTAAATATTAATAATAGAATTTGATTAAGATGTTAAACATATTAACAATTGAAAAACACGATATTTCCTACCCTGAATTCGAAACTTTCAAAGGCTTTAGCGTTTAATTTGGGCAAGCCTTAACCTCATACACCATTTAGTTTATTTTCAAACCTTTTGATCATCATCTGGAGATTTTAGTTTCATTAAATGGTAGTCGGATTGAATGACCTTGTGCGTGATCTCATCCGGAGTCTATTTTCAAACCTTGTATAATGAGAGTCTATTTTAAAAGAGGGGAGCTCTTTAAATTTCACTCTACGAAAATGACCAAGAATAGTTGATGGATTATTTTGACTCAAGATAAGTTTTGCAAGCTGGATTACAGATTCAATACAACAAAGCATACATGTCTGCGTGGAAATACATATCGAGTAACCCAACCACCCACACTATACTTTCTACTTTATCATAAATGTGAAAAAAGTTCAGTGATATAAATGATAGGGAACGTAACTGTATCTACTTAGTAATATTATAAGAACTTTTAGTTTTTTCCTTTTTGATAATATATTTTTGAAGATATTTGAAGATTTTTGAAGATTCGATCACTTTCGAGTTTAACTCCATAAATACCGATTCTAATGTGGAATGCTAGGAAATACACTCATTTCCTAAGGAAATTTTCTTTTTTAGGTCCTTTGTCTTTTACTCAACGTCGTTGTTGCTGGCACTTTTTCAAAGGATACTAATTCTTCAATTAAAGTCAGACGCTTTTTCCGTTTGGATTCTCGTTGACACCGATTATTTCACAATTCTAATGTGAACAGAACAGCCTTTTCGTCGGAACATATTTTTTGTGTGCCAAAGTTTGCCAAGAGATATTTTGAACTCGAAAGATTTTAGACTTCGCTGAAGTGAGCTCTCTAGTCGCCTCGAGATAACCTAGATTATCAACTCACTTGCTCCAAATTTAAGAGTCAGAGTTAAATACATACATCACTTTATAGATGGGGCTTACGGTGTAGGAATGAAATTACTCTGACATTACTACCTTGACTACCAAAGAATATCTGTTTTTCCCGGAATGGAACAAAATTGATTTATATCTACCGATATTTTCTGCGAGTATTACTACAAAGTATTATTACAGTTACATTACTCTACGAGTAATATTACAGTATCTGTTAATACACAGTATTTTCTACATCTGATTTACAGCTACTTGATAATCTGTAAGCCGCAAAGGAATGCATGTGGCAGGATGTGTTCAGGACACCAAACTTCCATAATTATTCTTTCTTTTAAATCATTCATTTTATATTTATATATATAATTCCGGTCATTATTTCAAAATCACCATGTCAAGTTTTACATATCTATATAGCGGTGGACCTTATTTTCTATAGAGGGGAAGAATACTGTTTGTTGGGTAGGTTTCCAATTTAAAACATGAGCATCTCAGCCATATTCCCATTCGAAAATTTATAATTAATCGTGTCATTCTTAAAAAGACTTTTTGTAGGTTTCCAATAATTATTACTTACCTTTAAATTATTTTTTCATTTTTCTGGATATTTACTTCATCGCTGATAAAATTATTTTCTCAGTCGAGGAAATAGTATGAGTTAAATTTTTGACCATTGACTACAACTTTTAAGGAGAAGAAGAAAACGCACTACACAATCAGCTTTGGTCACTTTGAGTTTTGCTTTCTTGATGAAGAATAACGTGATTACATGCTTTAACTACCGGTAGAATTTTTACCCAAGAACTCATTCTTTCTCCACTAAACGGACTGAACTTTGATGATTCTTTACAGTGGATGTTAAAATATTTAAAACCATTATATTCCCGAAGATTCTCGGATTCCCTCTCCCTCTGCCATCATACGTATCCCACCAAATGAATTGCCATCCATTCTTGCTCTTATTTTTTTTATTCTACCTTCCCTTTGTGACCCTTCACTCCCACATCTCACTGATTTATATTCCTCTTACTGACCTTCGTGAACTCCTTCCTATTGATAATTTTCCCCTTTCTATTAATCAAAAGGAATTGGCCAAGATTGTAGGTTTACCCAGTGTTAAACAAATCGTTATCATTTATTTTATACTAATTCATTCAAACTAGAACTCTAGTTACACTTTATTTATTTAAAAACATTTGAATGCTTATAGAAATATATCAATCAAATACATACCAACAGCTATTCCTGTTTCGGTAAAAAAGATTTGAATAACCTTAAATTTATATTTAGAAAATTACTTTTCTATTAATGAAACATACCAAAGCGGACTTTACCATTTTAGCTCCGTCTGTCAGTTTCATTCTTTGGTAACTTTCTTTGACTATTGTTGTCTTGTGTTTTTTTTTCGTTAAAATCAAGTTGTTTCAAGGAACCCCATACAAGGACCCAATAGTATAATATGGAAAAATACTTGGGTGAAAGATGAAAATAACCATTGAAAGAATTATTATTTACATTCGACCTTTTAATGTCTTATGTAGAGGAAACAGGTGTTTTATTTCTCCTGCATTCTTATAAACGTGATTTTGTTTTGTAATGTGGCACTCCGTTTGAAGATGTGGCCAAAATTGAGAGCAGTTTCCTCTCGACGCCGCGGAGGCGCTGGTTTGCTGGGAGTTTTCCTGGAGGGTTCGAGAGCATGGGCACAGTCTGACAGAATCTTTAGACTGAGGTACTGGTGAAAACGGTATCTGCGGCCAGGGTGGTGGCAACTCTAGCATTTTATTGCTCATATGATTGTACATCAACTTTTTAAATTCTTAAAAAAATATCTTTTTACCTAGTCAACTTCTAACCTCTGACGAAGGTGGTAGCTTCACCGAAAATTTAGAGCATTTGTGACTTTCGTTGATTTTTATGATCACATTCCTTCAAGGATATATCTTTGTTGCACCCCAGTTAGTGTGTAATTCAATGCATATTTAAACTTTTGACGTCAGTATCATGCTTTTCACGTAGTTAAAATATCCTGTAGGTCTTGATTTTTGGAACCCTAAGGACCGCGGACTTGGACGGCTGCGAGCTTAAACACCGGGTCCCAATTTGCACATGTTGAACATCTGAGTAGCGTGTATGATTTCGGGACCAATTATTAATTTACACTCTAATCGGACCTTCCTCCTCGATTGGGAGCGGGTTCAGTCACCTCCCGAGGCTGCGCCCAAACACACAGAGAGGGAGAGAGGGGTAGTGGGGGGAGGGGGGGGGGGGACACCTTTTCGCAGGGG
>WURS02079539.1:0-10232 GCA_011762765.2 Rhinocypha anisoptera | reverse complement strand
AAGCTCGTCAGTCGTTGTATTTCTGGACTCCGACTGGAACCCGCAAGTGATGCACCAAGCCGAGGCAAGAGTGCATCGTATCGGTCAGAAGCATCCCGTTTCGATCTTCAAACTGTACTCGCGGGGCACCGTCGAGGAACAAATGCACCGGAGATTGACGAAAAAGGCCTACCTAGCCGCTGTTGTCACTGGCAATGCTCAGCCCAGCTTCACTGATCCGGTCAATTTCGAGTGCATGAGCGACATTGAGTCAAACGATAGCTTGATCGCATCTTTTGCTAGACAAAATATCTCTCCTCATCATCATGGAGTCGAGGCCCATGAACTCACCGCTTGGGATCTGAGCACGATTGTGGAGAAGTGCAGTGCCGAAAGAAAGGAGGACCCAGTCAAAACTCAAACAGTCGATCAAGGGCAACAAGCATGGCTAGGGTGCGGAGCAGGTATCCGTACCAACCTGTTCAACGGAGCAATGATTGATAGGAAAAGCAGAGGATTCTCCATCTACGACCAAATCACACAAGCAGCCCGCTCTGAGCGCCGCATCGGAAAGAAAAGAGTCATCTTGGTGGACGGCTTTGAAGTGACCAAGGAGAACCTGGGAAGGTACTATGACAGAAGCCTCAACCGAGAGCGATACCGACGATGAAATGGCGGACGAAATTGTAAGTTACCTGCCGTGCTCCACGCACGTACCCTGGTATTTCAGAGCAGTTCTAAATACCAGTATACTAGGCGTGTTTTGTGTGCAAAGGCCCCGCGGCGGCTGAGTGTCGAGTCTGTCCTCGAGCGTTTCACCAGAAATGCCTCGAGATGAGTTGTCCGTCTTATGACACATACGCCTCCCAAAGGTTCCTGTGTCCGCACCACTACTGCTGGAAGTGCGAAAAAACAGCATCGCAAGCCGGACGACTGCTGCTGTGTTGCCAATTGTGCATCAAAGCATTCTGTGAGCAGTGCCTGGACTGGGAGCAGACGGTATTCATCGGCAAGAACCCTAATTACGCGTGAGACTGGGCTGTATCCATCTAGTTCCTTTTACATCAAGTGTGCTTCGTGCACCAGCTTCGCTCGTAAGCGGGGTTTTCCAGCTGAGCAGACAAACAAGTCGAAACGGGTCAAGCTTTGAATTGGCACTGAAGATCGCAGCTTTGATGATTGGTTGGCGTAAGACATGTTGGAGCGTTGATTAGGTATTGGGTGACAGGTCCAGGATGACTCTAGTGTTGAAGGATTGACAACTTTGTTCAGATGACACAGGAACTCTAAGAAATTTGTGTATTCCAAATAAGATTCAGCTGAAGGCAAACGTGCAGCAGTTACGATCATTATTGCAATGTCAAAAAAAGGCAATTCAGTTCTGGAAATGAACACCAAACCCTAATTGCGATCGTATTACGCTAGTAACACCCCTCCCGCCAACCAGAGTACAGGAAACCGTGTCCCGTCCCGTAACAGTGGAACCATGCCGCTGGTCTGGGTGTATAATTTACCGGTAATTTGCAGTTTGCTTCCGCTGTCACTGGTACTTGGCGCGGGGCAGTAACGGACCGAGCCGTCATACTCGAGTACCATTATATCTTTCGAGTATTCAGATGTAAGGAATGGTGTGTAGGTACAATATACAGAGTATCTTTCATTCTGCTGAAATACAACAATTATATTAATCTCCTGACTGATGATCCCGTTACATCAGGGAGAAGACTGTTATAGACCTGGTTGCATTCCCAGGCAAAAATATCAAACATACAAAAAACCAAAAAGCAAACGTTTCTCGGTGTATCGAGTAATATCACTTAAAGACAGTAAAGCTCAGTTCAAACATAGGAACGCCCAAGCCTAGGTGTCATAACATCAAGCGAAGAAAAGCTGCAATGCCCCTCAGATTGCTCTTCTCCATCAGAAGAAGCATTCTCTCCAGTCAACAACTGCACCTGGCTCGCATGACTCTCCTGCCCCTGCCGACTTGGATCCGGCGTCAAGGAACTCTCCCCATCCACATCACCGAGCTCGTGGTATCTTCCAATATCCAGACTCGATTTTGGACGTAAACTGGGTAGCGAATGTAGGGCTAATTCCTCTTCGCCGGTATCTACTTCCCCATTGCTCGTTCTCGAATCCGGCCTCGCTAGCTGTTCCGGAATTTCACCCCACTTGATGGGCTTGAGTGGATCGCCACCGCCAGGCGGAGGATGGCAGGCTGCGCTGATGGCCGCGCTGCAACTGACGGCCAGTGGGATGTTTGTCTTGTAACGCTTCATTCCCACGCCGAGGATGGTACAAACCATCAGACCCCCTAGAGACATGCTGAATATGATGGCGATGGGGGAGAACCCACAAGCAACCAGTTGTTCTTCAGGTACAGGGTTTCCCCTTGCATCGAATGGAAGGACTTGCACATAGAATAAGCTCTGGGAGATAAGCCAATGTAGCAATGCGTGGGCAACCATGAGAGGGAAACTATATCGATATGGAAGAGTGAGGTAGTAGGTCGAGCGTTGGTGCCCCTCCGGCCACGAAACACGCAAAGACTTGCGTTGTTGGGCATAACCATCATACTCAGCAGCTAGAAGCATGGTGGTTAATACATTGTTATACAGGAAATATGCCACCGACACTGGGATTTGTGGGCAGTTTGCAAGCATGACCGCGGATAGATTTGAACCACCCCCGCCATCTTCCCAAAATTTTATTAATGCGGTTGATGAAGGAGTGCCAAAACCCAGGTTCCAGAGACTCGAAATTGAGGTTTTTTTGGCACTATTAGCTAGTTCAGAGATTGCACGGTTAAGAAGGAAACCAGAAATTCCAAGAAGAATAGAGCATCTGTAGAAAGTTAAACGAGCCACCATGCAAGTTAAGATGAACTAGGTGAACATACAGACCGATTGTTCCCACCCAATATGAAATGCTGACTGACTTCATCCATCTCTTCTTGCCAGGTTGGAGAGTTGTAGGTGATTGAGGGAATTTTATGATATCAAACTTCGACAATAAGCAGTTTCCCTCAGTCATCGTATCCGGCTTGTCCATAAAAGAAGACACAGCATCACCGACAGTGAGGAGTATCTCCCTCCTTTCATCGTGAGCTGTCAAGAACATGCAAAGGACCTTGACCGCATTACAAAAAATGACGGCAAGACAAATAGGGAGATTGACAACGAGTTGACACTTTTCTTCGATTTTTTGGCTTAGGCAGTAATCCACCGTGTATGGCTCCTTGCCATAACGTTGATAGGAGTCACTCTTCTTTTCGGCACATATGGACCCTGCTGGCTGGACTGTGATATTACTCGCCCAGGCGCTGTTATTCCAGCGACTTGCGTCGTCGAGATATTGCCGCATCTCTTCTGCTTGGGGATATTGGTGCATCAAGTGCTCGAGAGTAAAAAAGTCATCGCGCTTGGAATCGAACTCATGTTCCGGTATAACATCTATTATGTTGCCTATATTCATAGTATAGATATCATCCGAGAATATAGTCGCATTTATGAAGGGGGACATCCAAGGCTGGGCAGTTACAGACCAGTCACCGATCAAATACTGTTTTTGGCAGTACCTTCGGTACCTTCCTGGATCCTTGTTTGGTATGTCGACACGACCCAAATATTCGCACATCCATCCAAACGGGTCAGACTTAAAGTTTGAACTTGTTAACTTATTATTATCCCATAGTCCATTATAGCTGCCAGCCCATAGTAGCGATTTATTGTCGACTGTCGAATTATTGGTAATGATAACCAGATTTCTTCGGCCACCAAGGAAGTCGACAGCATATTCATCGATACACTGTTTTTTTTCGAGTCTCTGAAATCCCCCAGAATAAAAGTCTGACATGCTCATAGCAATGTTATCTTCGAAGCAGTTCGCAAAATCTTTATCATTGCTTGGCTGGTGGTCGAAGAAATCACTCGATGCAACCATGACATGATATTCATTGGTACCCAATGCATAGAAAACAGCAGAATTGTATCTGATTTTGTCGATTAGAATCAAAAAAGCAAATATAAGGTAGATTCGGAAACAAACATTAGATGAATTGGCAGGGAGGATACCAAGAGCACCATCCATAATACACGTCTTCTCCAGCCGATGAAAAACAAATTTTTCAGGCTTGGTATTCCTATATCAAGCCATTCCTGTCGAGGGTGTAGGTCGTCAATGTTTTGGCGTGACGGTGAACTTAAACATTGCATGCAATAGTTGCTGGCTGCCAGCATAATTGTGCTGAGTATATTGATCAGTAAATGCAACCCGCGAGCCCAATTCTTTTGGGTAGAGCATTTGCCCTCGTAAAGCGTAGCCGAAACAAATCCCTGGTCCTCGGTTCTTGTGTATGCAACGGCAACAGCAGTGATAGTTAGGATAATATTTATAATCATGACAATGGTGGCCGCAATGGCACATAAGAGGACACCGATGACCCATTCTCTTTTGTTGTCTCTGTCTCGTTGGATTTTTTCTTCTACCCTGTCGGTCAGACTTTGGGGTAGTACATAAGAAGTAAAGCTTTTCACAAGAGATGGACTGGAGGCATTGAGGTGATCAGAAGGACTTGAAGAACTAGGGCCTCTGTAAAGCCGATTAGCAATGACATTTCCAATCCGCCCACTATATGAGGAAAACAAACCGGTCAAGTTCAAACTCGTCAATCCTATTTTCCGAAGGATGTCGTACTTGGTTATATCTGACTCGGCCAAATGGCCAATACCAAGGACGCCCAGAGAATCGCAATGATAGAGTAGTGTTGTCCATGACCCTTTTTCAAATTCCACAGAGGTGCAGGCTTGCCATTATCCGACACAGTTGTCGTTCTTGGATTTATTATACCCTGGAAGATTTAATACGGGACAAGGCTGTGTAGCCTTGTGTCAGCCTTGTGTCTGTTCTTTTCACCAAGTATACCCATCATGGCAAAGATCTGCCATATAAATAATGCCATTGGTCATGCATAAAAGGCAACCAATAACCTGCATTAGTGGGAAGAGGGGGCTAGTTTTGTTGAGTAAAAACATGGGGAGAATTCCCGTCAAGGGTCTAGCTTCATGGCACGAGGCTGGGTTTGCAGGCAGATTCTCTGCCGAAATCTGCAGGCTATTGCCAATGTAAAAATAGAGCCCAAATTATAATTTTGTTGCCTTCCGCATTCTTTCATGCTGCAAGTTGTTCGTGGAATGCTCCGTAAATAGTGATCAGGACAGAGACCGATGAGAATCCTGCCATCTCGCCATACCAGAAGTAAAAAGAGCTTGATACTAATGGCAGCATCGGTTATTAGCCAGCGTAGAAATCATCAAAGGGTACTTAGTTGATGAACACAATCTGAACACAGCCTCAAATGGCTCTGTGGACAGGCTGCTTGACCTGTTGATCCCAGAAGGTGCGTTCTCTGATAAGACAAAACTGCGGTGCGCAAACTGCGCGAGGCTCCAACTAATGTGTGTATGAGCAAATTTCGATTAATTCTCTTTTCCGAGAAAATTGGGATCGGTTTCAAACTTTTCAGTGCAGTCAACCGGATTTACTACCAGACACATATGATATGGCCGTACTGAAATACTTCCTTGAGTAAGGGTCTCCTGTGCTGGTAGCTTCATGATCGTTTGGTTTGCCTGGTGGTCAGCAATTGTTTCACAACGAAGAAATGATCCAAAGCGTGGTCGTAAGGTATATGTGAAGATAGGAAGATGGATAAACGATATATTGCTGGATGGCAATTATCTAGAAGCAATCTGAAAGGAAAGAAGGAGGTGATCATGTGGATATTAGGCTCAAATAGGACCGGCAAGACATATCGTGCTGAAAAGGGATACATGCTGACATTAGCCAGTATGTTGTACGGAGTAGAAAGTTTTCATTCGTGTCATTGTCGAGTTTCAACTGTCGGGAACTGTATAAAATCGTCTACATTTTCCCGGTGCCAGTCTGCCTCAGAGGAATCATCGCCAGCCTGACAACGAGTTGGGTTGAACTTGGGAGTTTGACCCAACTCGGGAGTTATGAGTCGAGTAAGAGTTGAGGGTTTGAACTCGTGGGTTGAGTTTGAGTTCAAGATCTGAACTCTCGCGGAGAGGATCCGAATCTTCCACTGGACATTCGGACTCAGTTCTGCAGGCTCCGTTGGGTCAAGACTAGAATTGAATGGTCAGATCCAAAAAAGAGGAAGATAGAGAGAAGAAGGAAAATAACAAGTACTTACGGAGGAGCCGCGCGTGTGTTATGGACGATGTCCGCTAACTCGCACGTTCCACCATGAAGGCCATCATTGATTTATTCTTCGCACCATTTGATAGTTTCGATTCGGGAACCGTTAATAGGTAGGCTCCTGGAAATACCTATTATGACTACTTAGAGCGGTCATGGCCCTTCTTGTAGTCTAGCGGTATTCTTCCACGGCCTTCCTTGACTTCTATCTCATCTCGTCAACGGCAAGGCCTGAGGATTGACCGTTAGTTGCCATGTTGACGCATAGGACAGGAAGAAGAAGGATGGTGAATATCGGTCGATCACGCGTGCACTAACCCGAAGTAGCAATGCATAGTTTCAACAGGCTTAGAAGGTTCTGTTTTGTTTATTGAATATGTGAATGGGAAGGGAATTTGATTCTCATTGTATGGAAAATGCAAGGACGACATACTATACCCAGTATAACTTGGAAGTTTTCTGAGGCGTTTTCTACAGATCCAACTCCGACGGCTATTTACATCTATGTCCATAGTCTAGCACAGACTTGTAAGTATTTACATACATACCCCTTACTATTACTACTCCATCCGGATTCTGCAGCCGTTAAGTGTCAATCCACTCGGGATGTCTTCCCCGGTCTGACATTTCACGCTATGCCCAGTGTGGTAGTAGGTGGTCCCACTGCGATGAACATCATCATCAGCCACGTAAGAGTGCTTCATTTTCAAGTACTACTATGGATGAGTTACGGAGCGGAGTGTGTTATGTCGAGTTGGAGAGGGTGGCATGTATGTATCTTTTGACAGCACTGGTTCCGTGTGTTCTGTAAGATGGCGCAATGGTTCAATTAAACAACGAAAAGGACTGAAGAGAGACATCACACAACACGGACCAGGAATATCGAACATCGCAAAGTTAATTCATCCTTCAGGCAGCTGTCATAACTCCTTATGCCGGTGATTTATGCTACATACAAGGGTCCAAGGGTCATTCCCCATCGGGGCCTTGGCACGTCATCCTGTTTTTTTCAAAAACCTTCCATACACAACACAATACATATTAAAGTGTTTCGGGTCTGAAGAATCAGTGCAATCCCAGCGGAGATTGGCTGCTGGAACGGGCCACCGGAATAGTGGGACAGCGATTCGAGAATAGAATGGACTTTTGTCAGGAGTCACTGCTCGAGTCATACATATGATAGGTATACCAAGTACGGAATAGTCGCACGTTCCATCTTCATATGCACGGCAGGTCAGCGGCGAATGCTAGCACCAAGCCACAGTGATATTGAATATATGGAGTAAGGTACGCCCCGCATGAATTTCCCATGGATGTCTTCAATTTGATAGATAAGAATTCAAGAGCAGCCAATTACGTGGAGTATAACATTTCCCTTGCCCTAATGCCGGCCGAGAAATCACCATCCGGCTGGAATGCAAAGTCACCGGAGTAGTTCGTAACTAGCTACGGAGTACGGTGTAGTAGCTAGTAGTTCAGTTGCCGGCCATGCCAGTCATCCTGGTAGCTCTCAGCACTTTACAACCCTGTTCTGCTGTCCCATTTCCAACCCAACCACCAAGCGTTTCATTTCAATGCAAACAGGTGAACAACTCATCAGACGTGCATGCACTCCGCATCATGTACCTTGTATTTACTCATCGGTATTGAGGGAAGGTGAGGTTGTATTGTACTACCTATACACCTCATAGTCATACTATACAGAACCAGGGCCATGGATACATACTGTAGTACCGCATTGCTGGAAGCTAATGCATGGTAGTGGGGTATGGAGTTTCCATCCCGTCTCTCGTTCTTTTCTCGTCTGTGCTACAAAGTACTTCGAACATCCGTACGTGCCGGCGGGGGGATGGAATCTGGCTCCCGTCTGCATTGACAACTCAGTATAGCAGAACAACTTAGTACTTAAGTTACCCTGTTTAGCCTAGCCCAGTCTCCTCCGTAATCCAACCGGCCGAGTCGGCCGGAGTTAACGGCCTTTTCTGCACATTGAGAAAGGGATGAATAGGTGAGTGCATCGTAGTGAAGTACCATGCTAAGCACCTACGGATAGTCTCAGGAAAGTGCATATTGGCTCCTCTACAACAACAAAGTGAGATTTGCAGTTTCATGCCTAATGGGCAGGTAGTCAAACCGGCCCTGTTCAACCAGAAATTGCTTGTCTTGCCGCACTGTGTCATGATCTTACTATTGGGCTCGGTCTGAAGAAGTCCCAAGCCTCAAAGTCCTATGATTTACTGGTGACTTGTCACCCGACATTCATATTCCCGAATCTGACAATAGAGGGCAAATATCTCCAAACCAATCACTACTCTCAGCTACAGAATAGGATCAATGGAGCATACATGGTCAAAACCTGCGACATCTCCGCAAAATAGCGAATGACGGCAAGTTCGCACAAAGACTCTTTGACAACCATGTTTTTGTTGTTCTCCGGGACTATAACAAGGGACATAGCAGAAACCAGTGGCCATTTTCCGAGAGTTTTGGACGGAAAGGTTCTATACTTTTCATTTGTCATGAGGCAATGGGCACTAGAAGACCCAAACTCCTGGCCAGATTTGATATCCACATTTAGAAGCGCGGCAGAACTCCGGTTTTTTGAATGAGTCCTGGATCCGCAAGGATCTTGAGAAGGTGACTTCTCAATATCTTCCAGAGAAAAGGTCACTTGATGAATCGCCAGCGCCCAGCCCCAAACGGCCGCGAATTGACACACACCAAGTCCTGGATATGTGGTTGGTTGTGGGTTGTGGGTTGTTTTTTCCTTTGTTACTTGGCCCATCATGTTCAGGTGCAATGCTGGATTTCGAGAGATCAATTGTTTGTAAATCATTCAATAACCTTCCAGTCTCTTTTCAAGTACAGGCCGTGCTGCAATGAAATCTTCACATCACGTACTACTACCTAGTAGGAAGGATATAGAGTGCTATCAAAGAATAAATGCTACTTACAGTGACTCGGAGTCTGGACGATCATCAATCATCGGATGCACTCTCGATCTCTGAGCCGTTCATGTTGGAAGAGAAGGAAGGGAGGTGCAAGGAGAAAGCAGCACTTGGCCACTAGTAAACCGTCCTCCCATTCTCAGTCCTCCGTACAGCGAATACAGTCCTTCAAAAGCACATATTTTAACTCCGTCCAGGTCCGCGTCCGTGGGCCATTCTGAGCTCCCTGACTCGTTGTACGGAGTACCATGCATTGTTATGTACTCCGTACTCTGTATGCATTATGAAGTGGTTGTGTAGTACTGCATATGAGGGTCGTGCGCAGTCCGTACTTATACTTAGAACCAATGCGTTGGGTTCTGCATAATAGCATAATAGGATATTCATTCGGCTGGGGCGTCTGTAGCATATACTTGATTAGTTAGGGGGATGGATGGGTGGATGTCTTCAATAAACGGTTCTGAATTACTCCATACAGACTAAGACTAGAGTAGTAACTAGTAGCTACTCCGGAGTAGGAGCACAGGGCGATACTCCGTAGTCCCGGATGATGGACCCGTTGGGGCTTAAGCTTGCCTCATCTTTTTCCTTTTTCACGGCCCGAAACTTCGGCGTGGATCTACTGCCATGGAGACATGGACGGACTGACTCGAGATGCACTATACCTGATATAATTGGACGGGAGAGATTGGGCGAAGAACAATTAGGCTGCGAAACAGCCCAGGTCAAATATGTAATGTAGTATTCTCGTAATATCGTGGCGTTGCTAATGATACCAGATAGAAATGAATGAATAGAAGCAAGAAAAAATGGATCCCTGTTTTTTTCTCTCGTCGAACAAAATAACTGCTTGCGTGTCATCACCCCCCCATAGCTTAGGCTAGGCTATAATATCCAACTGGGCCAGTCGCTCTTGGACTCGTCTGACTATCTCGGGGTCTGCGTCGGGCTTCATCTTTTTCGGTCTGTTCAGTGGTTAGTAATTGGTTCGATGTACTTTCAATAGTGGTGGTTAAACATACGGGTCTCGTAAGGTCTGTGGCCCCCTTTCTTGGCCACACCCTGAACAGCTCCTCTCCC